>JARQOD010004508.1:0-54402 GCA_033576555.1 Oophaga sylvatica
AAAATAATAAAAACCCCCCCAAACAAAAAGGGTGGTTAACAAAAAAAACTGACACAGACAGAAAATATATGACAAACGTTGGGGCCCAAACAACTTAAATAAAGGAGGGGAAGGGTAAAAACTAAACCCCCCAAAACCCCCTAAAAGCACCAACTCTAAAAATTTAAAAAACACCTAATCACACCCCCTCTACCCCTAAATTAGTTCTCTGGTGTAACAAAACCAAAACAGCAGCCAGAAAAAACGGAAAAACAAAATACAAACATCATGGCTGAACAAAACGAGGGGGAAAAAAGCCCCCGGGGGACCCGAAGGCCCCCAAAAAAGTGGACAAAATGCAAAAACAAGCACAAAAACAAAAAGAAAAAATTCTATCTGTTACAGGAATGCAGAAACGACACGCACAAAAGGGAAAAAACAGAACAAGGAAAGCCCCAAAAATTGATACCAAAACCCTGAGGAAAAAGGGAACCCCTTATAAAACCACAGTAACCCTAACCCAAATCCCACAATCTCTTCACAATCTTCACGGACAACCAAACCCGCTGTAACCCCCCGGGGAAGCCCCCAAACCCACTCAAGCCCTTCCAACAGACCCCCCCCTGAGGGGGTCACCGAACCCCAATTAAGCAACCAGGGGGGCAGGATGATTCTGGGGTACGCCGGATGATCCCTACAGGATGTCCAAAAAAACACCCAAAATTTCTTCCCCTGACCAAAACCCTCCACTAACCAAATACGGAGTTTCCACTAGAAAACAGAATCAAATTTTTCTCAACCAATACTCCAGATTGCCCTCAACCAAACAGGGCCAGGAGGCACAGCAGCAGGAACCACGGGCTCAACAAAACCTCTCAACAAGGACTTGTGGAACACGTTAGGATCTTAAATGTCCCTGGAAGAACAACGAAAAAAACAGGATTAAGAATCTCCATATCTTAAAGGTCCAAGAACCAGCTTAAATTTAGGAGATGCTACTCTCATAGGAAATTTTTGAGGACAACCAACCAATCCCCTACCCTTTTTTAAAACCGAGGACCATCAGTCCTATCCGGTTAGAAACCGCGGGCCCTCCCTGAGAGGGGACAACCCCTCCACACCTGGTCCCAAATCTTTGCATACGCTCCACAACAGAGCAACACCTGGACGACAGAAGCCTCCGTCTGTCCTGAAGAAAATCGAGGGTGAAACCCAAATTACAGAAAAACGGAACACAAAGTGGCAGAGCGCCATTATAAGAGCAAACTCAGCCAAAGGCAAAAAAGAGCCCTCACCTATCAGCAACACAAAGCACTTAATAAGTCTCCAATGTCGGTTTGTTCTCTCAGTTTACCATTGCTGAGGAGAAATGCCGAGGGAAAGACAATTGAACACCCAGTTTTAGAAAAAAAGTCCCCAAAATCGGAAACAAACGGACCCCTGCAGACACTAAGTTCCAGGAATGCCGTTAAACAACCACGTGCTGAAGAACAACGGCACCAATTCAAGGAGGAAGGCAACTTAGGTAATGGCAAAGAAGTATCATCTTGGAAAACCTAACAAAATCCCCAGAAGGCGTCATTCTCGAGAAACAGGAAGGTCGGAAATGAAATCCAAGAGATATGGGTCCAGGTCTTTTGGGGGCACAGGAATGGACAACAAACCACAGAGCGAGAGCAAGGTTGGAGCGAAAGCAATCCCGCGGCTGCACAAATTCCCTGACATCACGAGACAAGGGGGGGCCACCAAAAGGACCGACTAACCAATCCTCAGGTACCAAAAATTCCGGGATTCCCAGCCAACCGGAACAATGAACTCAACACACACTCTTTTTCCCTGGTCGGACAAACAATTTTCCAACAGGCAGCCCTCCGGGCCACCTCCGACACCCCCCAAGCAGTCTCAAATTAGGGGGGAATGGCGGAAAAACTACACCCTTCTTTCAAAATAACGAAGGACAGATAACTCAGGAGAGTCCGCAAGGAACTCCTCGAAGGGCATCCCCTTAACATTCTTATGTCAGGAAGAAAGGAAACCACAAAATTAAAACTGTGAAAAACAAGGCCCACCTGGCCTGTCTAGATTGATCCTTGGCAGATTCCAATAAAACCAATCTTATGGTCAGAAGGACCACCCCCCTGATTTTGGTCCCTCCAGCCAATTCTCCCCTTCAAAAGCCCACTTCATGGCCAAAATCCCGATTACCCACTCATAATTACGTTATAGGAAAAATTTTCGAGAGAAAAGGCACAAGGTTACTTTTTTAAAGGGCTCTGGATCTTTTTGGACAAAACGGCACCTGCCCAATTTCAGAGGCACACCTCCCCGAAATGGCAGAAAACATCAGCTGCCGTAGAACAGGAGCAAAGTGAATCTCTGCTTAATTCCGAAATGCAAGACTGCCTCAGAGGCCAATTCACCCACATCAAACCCTTTTTGGTCAAATCAATAATGGTTTAACAATAACCGGAAATACAATAAATTTACAATAAAAATTGGCAAAACCCAAAAATCTTTATATGCCTTTAATGAAGTAGGTGGACCCAATCACAATGGTCTAACCTTGACCGGGTCCTTTTTAATAACAGATGGGACAAAATGAATCCCAGAAATGGATCCCGACGCCAAAAAGACACTTGATCCCTTCACATACAGACATTCTCTCTCAAAATCTGGAAACAGTTCGCACATTTTCACATAGAGCCCATCATTAGAAAAAAATCAAGATATCCCAAATAAACAATCAGAAATTTTCCACAAAATCCCTGAAAATTCATTCAGAAGACTGGAAGACAGAAGGAGCATTAGGGGGCCCAAACGGCATCACAAGGTACCAAAAGCCCCTCCGGGTATTAATGCCGCTCCCTTCTCCCCGTGCTTAATGGAAAAGGTTATATGCCCCCCGGGTCAACTTGGTAAACCAAGTACGTTTTTCACCCTGAAAACAGGCAGAAATAAAAGGTAAGGTATTGATATTTCACAGTAAATTGTTCAAAAGCGATAACAATACACGCCTAACCCCTTCACCCCCAAGGGTGGTTTGCACTTAATACCGGGCCAATTTTACAATTCTGACCACTTCTTCTTTAAAGTTTTTAACCTGGAACGGCTTCCGGATTTCGCGATTCGAGATTTTTTTCCTCGGACTATTGTACTTCTTTAGTGGTAAAATTTCTTCGATATAACTTGCGTTTTTTTTTGAAAAAAAGCAAATATGGCGAAAATTTTTAAAATTTTCAATTTTTCAAATTTAATTTTTTAATTCCCTTAAACCAAGAAATATATCACACAAAATAGTTAAGAAATAACATTTCCCCATATGTCAACTTTACATCAGCACAATTTTGGAACCAAAATTTTTTTTTGTTAGGAAGTTAATAAGGGTTAAAATTGACCCAGCGATTTTCCATTTTTTCAGCAAAATTTACAAAGCCATTTTTTTTAGGAACCACCTCAATTGAAGTCACTTGAGGGTCAAGCCAAAAATACCAAAAGTGACACCTTAAAAAACTGCACCCCTCAAAGGACCAAAACCCCACATTCAAAAGTTTATAACCCTTCAGGCTTCACATAACTAAAGCAACGGGAAAAAAATAATATTTTACTTTTTAAAGCCACAAAAATTAACTTTTACAAACTTTTTTTTTATTTTCAAAAGGGTAAAAGGAGAAAATGGACAGATAAGGTTGTTATGCAATTCTCCTGATACGCCAATACCCCATATGGGGGGAAAACCATTTTGGGTAACGGCAGAGCTCGTAAGGGAAGGAGCGCCGTTTGACTTTTTCAAACTAAAATGGCTGGAATTAGATTGGATTCCCAGTCGCTTTGGAAAACCCCGAGCGCCAAACATGGAAAACCCCCCACAAGTGACACCATTTTGGAAACTAACCCCCTAAGGTACTTATCTAGTTGTTGTGAGCACTTTGAACCCTCAAGTGTTTCACAAAAGTTATAAAGCCTGGGTGTGAAAAAAAAAAAAAAAATTTCCACAAAAATTATTTTTAGTCCCAAAATTTTGAATTTCCCAAGAAAGGACCCAAAATTGTTGTCCAATTTGTCCAAGTACCTTTAACCCCAAATGGGGGGGGGAAAACTTTTTTGGGCGCTGGCAGGGCTTGGAAAGGAAGTAGTAACTTTTTGGAATGCAGACTTAATGGGGTCATTTCCTTTGCATGCCCCAGATAGCCTAAACAGTGGAAACCCCCCACAAGTGACCCTATTTTGGAAACTGACCCCCTAAGGAACTTACAGATCTTGGGACACTTTGAACCCCCAAGTGCTTCACACAATTAAATGCCCGGGCAAAAAAAAAAATCCTATTTTTTTTCCCACAAAAATTACTTTAGTCACTAATTTTTTATTTCCCCAGGTAACAGGAGAAATGGACCCTAAGTGTTGTACAATTTGTCCTGAGTACCTGATCTCCATATTGGGGGGGAACCATGTTGGGGCGCACGGCAGAGCCGGAATGGAAGGACACCATTTGACTTTTTTTTCCAACCAAAATTGGCTGGAATTGATTTGGATGCCATGTTGCATTTGGAGCCCCTATTGCCTAAAAGTGGAAACCCCCCACAAATGACCCAATTTGGGAAACAGACCCCCTAAGGAACTTATCTAATTTTTGTGAGCAATTTAACCCCCAAGGCTTCACACAATTTAAAAACAAGAGCCGTAAAATTTAAAAATCAAATTTTTTCCCACAAAAATGATCTTTTCCACCCCCAATTTTATTTTTCCAAGGTAACAAACTCCAAATTATTGTGCAATTTGTCCTGAGGCCTGATACCCCATAGTGGGGGTAAAAACCACTGTTTGGGTGCATCAGAGTTTGGAAGGGAAGGAGCGCCGTCGACTTTTTCAACCAAATTGGCTGGACCCAGTCGTTTTGGAGAGCCCTGATCTCCTAAACAGTGGAAACCCCCAAAATGAACCATTTTAAACTAACCCTCAAGAACTTATCAGATTGTGGTGAGAACTTTGAACCCCCAGGGTTTCACAAAGTTTATAATTCAGCCGAAAAAAAAAAATTTTTTTTTTTTTTAAAAAAAATGTTTTTTTTTGCCCCCAATTTTTATTTTCACAAGGGTAACAAAGAAATTTGGAACCCCAAAGTTGTTGCCAATTTGTCCTGAGTACACTGAACCCAATATTGGGGAAAACACTGATGGGCCACGTCGGGGCTCGGAAAGGGAAGTAGTACGTTTTGGATTGCAGACTTGATGGAATGGTCCGGGGGCGTCATTCACATTTGGAGAGCCCCGATGCACCTAAACAGTGGAAACCCCCCACAAGTGACCCCATTTTGGCAAATAGACCCACAAGGAACTATCAATTGTGGTGAGCACTTTGAACCCCAAGGCTTCACAGAAGTTTATAACGCCAGCCTAAAAATAAAAAATCTTTTTTTTTTTTTTACAAAAATGATTTTTTTCGCCCCAATTTTTATTTTCACAAGGTAACAGGAGAAATTGGACCCAAAACTTGTTGTCCAATTTGTCCGGAGTACGCTGATACCCAATATGGAGAAAACACGATGGGCGCACGCGGGCTCGGAAGGGAAGTAGTGACGTTTTGGATTGCAGACTTTGTGGAATGGTCTGGGGCTTCATGTCGCAATTTGGAGAGCCCCGATGCCTAAACGTGGAAACCCCCCACAAGTGACCCCATTTTGGAAATAAACCCCACAAGAACTTATCTAGATGTTTGAGCCTTTGGGAACCCCGAAGTGCTTCACAGAAGTTATAACGCACACCAAAAAAAAAAACCTTTTTTTTTTTGCAAACATGATTTTTTTCGCCCCAAATATTTTTTTTACAAGGGTAACAGAAAAATTGGACCCCAAAAGTTTTGCCCAATTTGTCCGAGTACCTGAACCCATATGTGGAGAAAACTACGTATGGGTACACTTGGGGCCGAAGGGAATAGGACTTTTTTGGGGATTGCAGCTTTGATGGAAGGTCGGGGGGTCATTCGCATTTGAACCCCGATGCGCCTAAACAGGGAAATCCCCACAAGTGACCCCATTTTGGAAAAAACCCCACAAGGAACTTATCTAGGTGTGGGTGACGCTATGAAACCCCAATGCTTCACAAAGTTTATAATTACAGCCGTAAAAACAAAAAAATATTTTTTTTGTACAAAAAAAATTTTTCCCCCCATTTTTTATTTTCCCAAGGGAACAGAAAAATAGGACAAATTGCAAATAACCTTGGGGTCCAAGTAACCTGAACCCCATATGTGGGGTAAACTACTGTTTGGAAGCATGGCAGAGCTCAAATGAAGGGCACCGTTTAACTTTTCAACGCAAATTGGCGGAATTGAGATCAACCCATGTCACATTTGGAGAGCCCCTGAGTGCCTAAAAACAGAAACCCCCCAATTCTAAACCCAACCCAAACCCCAACCCACCCCTAACCCAGTCCCACCCTAACCACAAACATAAACTAACACCCCCTAATCCCAACCCAAACCCTAATCCTAACTTTACGCCCACCCTAACCCAACTTTAGCCGAAAACCCAACCCAAACCCAAATGGAAAAGGAAATAAATTTTCATTTTTTTAATTTATTATTTTTCCCTAACTAAGGGGTGATAAAGGGGGGTTTGATTTCATTTAAAGCGGGTTTTATGATTGGCAGCTGTCACCTAAAAAAGCTTTTTTATTGCAAAAATTTTTTTTGCATCGCCACATTTTGAGAGCTAAATTTTTTTTGCATATTTTGGCCCACAGAGTCATGTGAGGTCTTATTTTTTGCGGTAAGATTGACGTTTTTATTTGTACCATTTTTAGCATACATTTTTTGATCCTTTTTTTTCGATTTTTGGGAGGTTAAATGAACAAAAAACGCAATTCAAATTTTCTTTTGGGGGGGGCGTTTTTATTGTTCCGCGTGTGGTAAAAATTTGATAAAGCTTTTTAAATTCTTCGGGCAGTAAAGATTAAGGGATACCCATTTATATCATTTTTTTTATGTTTTGGCGCTTTATAGAATAAAAAACAATTTTATAAAAAAATAATTATTTTTTGCACCTTTTATCTGCGAGCTATAGCTTTTTTATTTTTTTTCGCTGATGATGCGTATCGCGGCTCGTTTTTGCAGGACAAGATGACGTTTTCAGCGGTACCATGTTTATTTAATCGGTCTTTGATCGCGCGTTATTCCACTTTTTGTTCGGCGGTAAGATGATAAAGCATTGATTTTTTGCTTTGTTTTTTTTTTTAAAGGGTTCACAAAAAGGGGTTAACTAGTGGACAGTTTTTATAGGGGGGTCGTTACGGATGCGGCGATACCAATTATGTGTACTTTTATTGTTTTTGTTTTTTTTATTTACAGGGAAAAAATGAATTTATTGGGGAATATTTTTTTTTTTTTTTTTTTTTTTTGGATTTTTTTTATAACATGTTTATTTTTTAACTTTTTTTACTTTGTCCCAGGGTGGGACATCACTGTATTTGAGCAGATCGCTGGTGTGACAGTGTGCACAGCACTCTGTCACACCAGCGATCGCACAGGCATAGATGCAGGCTTCTCAGTGCCTGCTCTCAGCAGGCACTGAGGAAACCGCCTCCCTCCAGGACCCCGGCGCCATCTTGGATCCGGGACCTGGAGGGGGGAAGCCCTCAGAACAGCGCGATCACATCGCGCTGGTCTGAGGGTCTCAGGGGGGCGCGCAGGGAGCCCCCACCCTGCCGATCCTCCCCTGTGCCCCCAGTACACCGCGATCATGTTTGATCGCGGTGTGCTAGGGTTAATGTGCCGGGGGCGGGCCGTGACCGCTCCGACACACAGTCACGGGGTCAGCTGTGATAATCAGCTGCACCCGGCGGCGATTAGCTGCGCTCCCCCTCAGGAGCGCAGCTGATCGCCTATGACGTACTATCCCGTCCATGGGCAGAATGGCACGGGTTTTATGGACGGGATAGTACTCTAAAAGTCAGAGAGGGGTTAATGAACCATCCTTTTTGGCCACAAAAAAAAAACCGGCACCTAAGGTGAAGAGGATGGTCTGATATACCCTTCTCCAATGACTCCTTGTATAAGACCGCATAGCGTCATGTTCAGGTACAGACAAGTTAAAAAGGCGACCTTAGGGAATTTACTACCAGGCACTAATTCAATAGCGCAGTCATAGCTCCTATGGGGAGGCAAGGATGCAGATTTACTTTCGCTAAATACATCAGAAAAATCAATCAAAAAAGTCAGGAACATCCTGAGCCTGGGGGAGGCAAAAAAACAGGGGTGTTGGTATAACACATTGGCAGCCCCAACTGGGTTTCAGACACAGATTTCCAATCCAAAACAGTATTTGAGACTGTAACCAAGGAAACCCGTACGATAATATCATGCAGATTATACAGAACCAAAATTTGCAGCACTCTTGATGATCAGGTTCAACCCTCATTATCACCTGAGTAGAGAACGAGGTTTATTCTCAGCCAAAGGGGTAGAATCGATCCCCAGTTAGGGGAATAGACTTCTGTAGGGTATCAAGGGAAACCCACAACGTTTAGCAAAATCATAATCCATCAGGTTAATAGCTGCTCCAGAATCAACAAAGCCTGAGCAGAAAATAGGACAGAGAGCATATCAGCGTGACAGTTAATAAAAACTTAGTCTGAACACTACCAAGACAACTGAGCGAGCAAAACGTCTTCCCCGCTTAGGGGAACTGAAATAGCATGAGAGGCATCACCACAGTAGAAACATAACCCATTGCGCTTTCGAAACTCATGACGCTGTGCCCCAGACACCACCTATCACACTGCATGGATTCAAAGCAGTTCACAAGGCAACACTATTCCACGCAACTTCTCCGCTCACGCAAACGTCTGTCAATTTGAATCGCTAATGACATAGAATCATTGAGACCAGAGGGGACAGGGAATCCCACCATAACATCCTTTACATTATCTGACAGACCCTTCCGAAAAAGGGCCGCCAAAGCGTCGTCATTCCACTTGGTCAGGACTGCCCACCTACGGAATCTCTGACAGTATAACTCAGCGCCATCAAGCCCCTGATTTAATGCCAACAAGGCTTTTTCAGCTTGATCAGTGACATTAGGCTCATCGTACAATAACCCCAAAGCCTGAAAAAATGCATCAACATCACTCAAAACAGGATCCCCAGGTGTCAGGAAAAAGCCCAATCCTGAGGATCGCCGCGCAGGAGAGAGATGACAATTTGAACCTGCTGCGCTGCGTTCCCTGAGGACTTAGATTTTAAGGCAAAAAAACAATTTACAATTATTTTTGAAATTCTGAAACTTAGCTCGATCCCCTAAAAACAAATCTGGCATGGGAATCCTAGTTCCACAACAGGCAACCTAGCAAGATATGCAGCAATACTCTGAACCTCAGTGGCAAGCTGATCCACAACGGCCAGACAACTGTGCAAACTCCATTGAGAGAAAAAATCCTCCCCAGCACCCAGAGATACAGAGGGGAAAAAAAAAAAAAAATGCAACAAACAGAAAAATATCTCTGACAACTCTGACAACCGTTTTTTCTTTCACAAATTTTTTTCCCTTCTGTGAGTACCATACAATTTAAAATTTTTGGCCGGTGATACTGTTATGTTTCGGTAGCTGAGGAGTGCAGGCAAAAAAGGCAATACACCAGAGCAGTTGGAATCTATGAGATTGCAGTACCCTGACTAACCACAACAACTAGAGGCAGCCGTGGAGCGTTCCTACGTTGGTCCTAGACGCCTCGTCACAGCCTGAGAAACTAACTACACCTAAAGATAGATATAGGAAAGCTATCTGCCCCGGAGCAGAACCCCAAAGATAATAGAAAGCCCCCAAACATGTAATGGCGGTTAGACAAGAAGAAATACTGACACAGACAGAAAATAGTATGAGCAAACGTTGGGGCCCAAACTAACTAAAAAGAAAAGGATAGGAAGGGTACTTACTGCAATCCCAGAAAACCCTGAAAAGCACCAACTCTACTAATTTCAAAAACACCTGAGCTCACACGACCTCTACCACCTAAATTAGTTCTCTGGTGTAACAAAATCAAAACAGCAGCCACTGAAAAAACTGGAAAAAGCAAAAGTACAAACATCAGTGGCTGAACTAAACTGAGAGGGCAAAAGCCCCCGGAGGGGACCCTGAAGGCCCCCACAGAAGTGTAGGACAAAATGCAAAAATCAAGCACAAAAACAAAAAGAAGAAAATGTCTTATCTGTTAGCAGGAGATGCAGACACGACACAGCAGGCTACAAGGGAAACAGGAATCAAGGATAGAGACCAGAACAATTAATCACCGGCAACCCTGATGGGAAGGTGACTCCCTTATATAAGACCAGTCAGTAACACCTGATTCCCAATCCTCACAATCTTCACAATCTTCACTGGACAGACCAGTACCGCTTGTAACCACCAGAGGGCCTCTGCTCAGAACGCATCTCAAGCCCATTCACAACAGGGGGACTTGGTCTGGTTGTCCTCAAGAAATATCCCTATGAGAGTTGCATCTCCTAAGTTTAAGCCTAGGTTCATTGGACCTTATAAGATCATGGAGATTCTTAATCCTGTTTCCTTTCGTTTACTTCTTCCAGGGACATTTAAGATCCATAACGTGTTCCACAAGTTCTTATTGAAGAGGTTTGTCGAGCTGGTGGTTCCTATGGCTGCGCCTCCTGACCCTGTTTTGGTTGGGGGCAATCTGGAGTATGTGGTTGAGAAAATATTGGATTCTCGTTTTTCTAGACGGAAACTCCAGTATTTGGTTAAGTGGAGAGGTTATGGTCAGGAGGACAATTCTTGGGTGTTTGCTTCGGACATCCATGCTAGGAGACTGATCCGTGCGTATCACAGAGCTCATCCTGAACGACCTGGTTGCCCAAATGAGGGTTCGGTGACCCCTCCTCAAGGGGGGGTACTGTTGTGAATGTGTTAGAAATGAATTCTGAGCAGAAGCTCCCTCTGGTGGTTACAAACAGTACTGAACTATTCAATGAAGATTGTGAAGATTGGCAATCAGGTGTTACAGACTGGTCTTATATAAGGGAGGTTCCCTCCCATCAGGTTGCCAGTGATCAATTGTTCTTTTCTCAACTTTGGTTCCTGGTTCACTTGGAAGCCTGCTGTGTCTTGCCTGCATCTTCTGCTAACAGATAAGATATTTTCTGCTTTTATTTTTGTGCTTGCTTTTTGCATTTTGTCCTGCACTTCTGTGGAGGTCAGCCAGGTCCCCTCCGGGGGCTTGTGCTCCTCTCAGTTTATCTGAGCCACTTTTATTTGTTCATTTGCCTTTTCCAGTTTTTTCAGTGGCTGCTGCTTAGTTTTGTTACACCAGAGAACTAATTTAGGTGGTAGAGGTCGTGTGATCTCAGTGTTTTTGCAATTAGTGAATTGGTATTTTTTTAGGGTTTTTTGGATTGCAGTAAGTGTCCTTCCTATCCTTTTCTTTCTAGGAAGATTGGGCCCCAATGTTTGCTCATACTATTTTCTGTCTGTGTCTGTATTTCCTCTTGTCTAACTGCCATTACATGTTTGGGGGCTTCCTATGTTCTTTGGGGATCTGATCCGGGGCAGATAGTTTTCCTCTTTCTATCTTTAGGTGTAGTTAGCTTCTCAGGCTGTGACGAGGCGTCTAGGACCAACGTAGGTACGCTCCACGGCTGCCTTTAGTTGTGGTGGTTAGTCAGGGTACTGCAATCCAGTAGATTCCAACCTCTCTGGTGTATTGCCTTTTTTGCCTGCTCTCCTCAGCTACCAAATCATAACACAGTACCCTTTTTCTGCTTTTTATATTCTGGTCTAATCCATACTAAGCCTGAGAGCGTCTGTCTGTGACTTCGCAAATATATACGGAGATTTACAATTTTCCCCTATACTATATACACCCGGTATACTCAGATACAGTACCCTTTTTCTGCTTTTTATATTCTGGTCTAATCCATACTGAGCCTGAGAGCGTCTGTGTGTGACTTGGCAAATATATACAGAGATTTCAAATTTTTCCCTATAATATATACATCTGGTATCTTGTGATACAGTACCCTTTTTCTGCTTTTTATATTGTGGTCTAATCCACACTGAGCCTGTGAGCGTCTGTCTGTGACTCCGGAAATATATACGGAGATTTAAAATTTTCCCCTATAATATATACACCTGGTATATAGTGATACAGTACCCTTTTTCTGCTTTTTATATTCTGGTCTAATCCATACTGAGCCTGAGAGCGTCTGTGTGTGACTCCGGAAATATATACGGAGATTTACAATTTTCCCCTATAATATATAGACCTGGTATCTTGTGATACAGTACCCTTTTTCTGCTTTTTATATACTGGTCTAATACATACTGAGCCTGAGAGCATCTGTGTGTGACTCCGCAAATATGTACGGAGATTTCAAATTTTCCCCTATACTATATAGACCTGGTATCTTGTGATACAGTACCCTTTTTCTGCTTTTTATATTGTGGTCTAATCCATACTGAGCCTGTGAGCGTCTGTCTGTGACTCCGGAAATATATACGGAGATTTACAATTTTCACCTATACTATATACACCTGCTATCTTCAGATACAGTAGCCTTTTTCTGCTTTTTATATTCTGGTCTAATCCATAATGAGCCTGAGAGCATCCCTGTGTGACTTGGCAAATATATACGGAGATTTCAAATTTTCCCCTATAATATATACACCTGGTATATAGTGATACAGTACCCTTTTTCTGCTTTTTACATTCTGGTCTAATCCATACTGAGCCTGAGAGCGTCTGTCTGTGACTCCGGAAATACATATGAAGATTTACAATTTTCCCCTATACTATATACTGTACACCTGGTATCTTCTGATACAGTACCTTTATCTGCCTTTTTTATTATGGTCAAATCCATACTGAGACAGTGTATGTGTGTGACTCCGGAAATATATATGAAGATTTACATTTTCCCCTACACTGTATACAGCTGTACACTTCTGATACAGTACCCTTTTTCTGCTTTTTATATTCTGTTCTAATCCATACTGAGACAGTGTCTGTGTGTGACTCCGGAAATATATATGAAGATTTACATTTTCCCTACACTGTATACAGCTGTACGCTTCTGATACAGTACCTATATATCTGCTGGTATTTTTGGTACATTTTCCCAAACATGAGGAAGTATGGTGGAAGAGGCTGCGGACGTGGGTGGGGGGTGGCAGCTGGTACTGATGGTGGTGGTGGTGCATCTGCTGGTAGTGCCAAAAGCACAATAGCACCTAAGGCAGGAGATGTTGAGCCTGCGTCATCATCTGGCTCCAGAAGGCCTGGAAGGCTCCCTTTTCTGGGAGTAGGTAAACCGCTTTTAAAGCCGAAGCATCAGGAGCAGGTTTTAGCTTACATTGCCAAAACAGCTTCCAGCTCTATCGCCTCCTCTTCTGAAGTTTCAAAAAATGCAAGCACTGAGTCGTCAGTGCAGGCTCCTGGTCAGGAACAACACCTTTCCTTGTGTCCTTCACCCCCACCAAAAGTGAAGCATGCGGCAGGCCACACTTCAGATTACTCCATGGAGCTCTTTTCACATACTATGACTGGGTTATCAAGTCAAATTCCCCAGTCCAAGATGAATCTGACATGGAGTGCACTGATGCACAGCCACTGCTGGATGATTCTGCTGGTACATTCACCCAGAGCACTACATTGCCCTCGAAGTCTACTGAGCCAGAATCTGACCCTGATGAAACTCGGGTGCCCCTTTCTGCATACTATACCACCTTACACGGTGACACAGAGGAAGGTGCAGATGAAATTGAAGAGGAGGTGATGGATGACCCAGTTGTTGACCCGGATTGGCATCCAGTGGGGGAAGAGGGTGCCGCTGGCAATAGCTCAGAAGAGGAGGAGGATCCGCAGCAGGCATCGACATCGCAGCTGCGGTTATCTGGCAGGCCCGTAGCAGTCCAAAAACGTGTTAAAAAACACAAAGAGTTGCAGGACAGCTTGGCCAGACGGTGAAATTAGCATAGCGTGCAAGCCCTGAAAATTTATCCCATAGTAGGAAGAGTGCAGTGTGGCACTTTTTTTACTAAAATCCTATTGCTGAGGCAAAGGTTATCTGTAAGAAGTGCGGAAGGACCTTTAGCCGAGGGAAAAATCTCCGAAATTTGAATACAAGTTTCATGCTTAGACATTTAAACACCATGCACTTGCAAGCGTGGACGGACTACAAAACCTCAGGTACCACATGTGCACCTGCTCCGACAAAAGATAGCCAGCAACGCTACATTGCTTCCCCCACAGTAAGCCCACCGGTTAGCACACCACCAGCAACAAATGTTGAGGTGTCATCGCAAGGCCAAAGCAGTCAGGGAATCACAATGTTTTTGCAACGAAAGACTGAATCTAGGCCATCACCACCACCATCACCATCACCAACCTCCTCTCAGTCTGCCATGTCCACCGCTAGTTCCCCCATATGCAGCTCTCAAGTCCATCTCACCCTAGCAGACACCCTGAGTAGGACAAGAAAGTACTCATCCTCTCATCCGTGTACACTGGCTTTGAACGCCTACATTGCCAAACTGATCTCATTAGAGATAATGCCCTTCCTTTTGGTTGAAAGAGCAGCGTTCCGAGAGCTCATGGCCTAGGCTGTCCCACGCTATGACCTACTCAGTCGGCATTTCTTTTCTAGAAAAGTCATCCCTGTCCTCCACCTGCATGTGAAAGACCGCATTGTCCATGCACTCACAGTGAGTGGAAAGGTGCACCTCACAACAGATGCATGGGCCAGTAGGCATGGCCAGGGCCGTTACGTGTCCATCATTGCGCACTGGGTTAATGTGGTGGATGCAGCGTCCACAGCGGACAGCAGCGGTGGGACAGTGCTGAATAGCCCACGGTATAGGCAACAGTTGGCTGTAGGCATTCAAGCCTCCTCCAGAAGCAAAAGCTCGTCGACAGAGCGCAGTCGCACGAGCACTCCATCTGCAGCTGCCAGTGTTGCACACGAGGTGTCCCACTATCAAACAGCTAGTGGTAAGCGTCAGCAGGCTGTTTTAAAAATAATGTCTTTGGGTGACAACAGACACACCGCAGAGGTACTGGCCGACTACTTGCAGCGAGAAACTGAGTCATGGCTGGGCAGTCTACATCTTGTGCCAGGCAAAGTGGTCAGTGATATTGGCCAGGATTTTGTGGCGGCCATAGCCCTGGCAAAACTCAGACACATACCTTGCCTGGCTCACACCTTGAACCTGGTGGTGCAGTGCTTCCTAAATAATTATCCGGAGTAAACAGCCCTGCTCCATCAGGTGCGAAGACTGTGCTCGGACGTCCGTCGCTCGCCCGTAGACTCCAGTCGTATGCAGCGGCTGCAGCGATCGCTCCACCTCCCCAAGCACCGCCTAATCATAGACGTTGCAACAAAGTGGAACTCCACCATGCACATGGTTGAGAGGCTGTGTGAACAGAGGCAGTCTGTAATGCATTTGTGGGAGGATACACGGGCAGGCAGTTTGAGGGCAGACATGGAGTTGTCGGGTGTGCAGTGGTCAAAGCTGAAAGACCTCTGTAAAGTCCTTCAGTGTTTTGAGGAATGCACATGGCTGGTAAGCGCAGACGACGCCATCATAAGCATGAGCAACCCACTTATGCGTCTGCTCATGCAAACTTTGATGCACATTAAGGATCAGGCGTCTGCAGCAGAGGAGGAGGAGGGGGATGATTATTTTGGTGAGGAGGATGCTTCTCAGGGGCAAGAGAAAATGTTGGCCTGCCTAGGTCAGGTACAGGGTTTGTGCGTGACTGGAGGGATGTGGATTTGCCAGAAAGTGCTCCTCCACCCACCACTGCAGTGCATCATTGACACCTGGAACATTGGCCCACATGTGTGATTATGTCTTGCGGATCCTAAAAAGGGAACCCCGCATTGACAAAATTATGAAGGATGACGACTACTGGTTGGCCAGCATCCTCGATCCACGCTATAAAGGCAAATTACAGAACATCATGCCACAGGAGAACCTAGAGCTAATACTGGCGAACAAACAAGCAACTCTGGTAAACCGTTTGTTAGAGGCATTCCCAGCACACAGCAGCGGTGCAGGTTCTACCGAGAGCCGTACTGGGCCAAATGGAAGAGGTGTTCGTGGTGCACACAGCCGAAGTGGCATTGGAGACAGGGGTTTCATGACTATGTTGTGGACTGATTTCTCGAGTACCGCTCACACGACTGGTAATACTGAATCGATTGCAACAGACAGGAAACAGCAGTTGTCAACTATGGTTCAAAATTACCTCTCCTCCCCTATCGATGTTCTCCCTCACAGTTCATTCCCCTTAGACTACTGGGCCTGTAACCTGGACACCTGGCCTGAATTGGTACAATATGCCTTACAGGAGCTCGCTTGCCCTGCTGGTAATGTGCTATCAGAAAGAGTCTTCAGTGCTGCTGGATCAATCCTGACAGAAAGAAGGACCCGGCTGTCGACCCAAAATGTTGGTGATCTCACTTTCATGAAAATGAACCATGCCTGGGTTTCAAAGGATTTTGTACCACTTTCCCCTGATGACACATAGGTTGCCAGCAAAATGGCTCGCTTTGTCCTCTTCTTCCTCCGACTTCTCCAATTCCTCCATTTGCAGCTGCTGAATGTCCAGCCTACACCTCAACATATGCCAGTTTTGGCACCTCCCTAACTGGGCTGTACCCCCCCAGGGCCGGCGTCAGCACCTGGCGCACCCGGGCAAGTGCCGGGGCCCTGAGCAGGTGGGAGGGCCCACTCGCCATCAGAGACACCGGCGTACTATGAGAGGCCCTGTGCCAGTGCTGGCGCCCACGAGTGGGCCCCTCCTGCTTGCTCAGGGCCCGAGCACTTGCAATACTTACCTCTCCCTGATCCACCGCTGTGACGTCTTCCCCGTTTCCTGACAGTGACATTCAGGTCAGAGAGCGCGATGACGTCACGTCTGTGCGCCTCTGTCTGAACAGTAACAGTGCAGAGAGCTGGAAGATGGCGACGCTGAGGAGTCCAGAGTAGAGCAGTACCCAGCCAGGAGAGGTATTTCATTTTTTTGTGTAAATCAAGTTTATTTAGTTATTTATACACATCAATCATTAATAACAGGAAGAGAAAAGAACATACTTCTTCTACTATCACATGCAAAAAACAAATTATATAGCAACTTTAACTTTTCCCCAGAAAGTCATACATATAAAACAAATGTTGGAGGACGCCCTGAGGTGTTTGCTCATGTAAGGATATATACATACAGTTATTAACTTTCTTATATTAAATTTTAATGAATGAAGGTACCTAGACTAAGGACTGTAGGTCTACAAGAGAAAAGAAGAATAGAGAAGATAAACAAGGGGTAGAAAAGAAAAAAAAGAAAAGAAAAGAGAAAAGGGGGAGGGGGAGGAGATTTTAAGGAGTGGGGTAGGAAATGTGGCTCCATCCAGTAGGTAAACTGATATGACCCATCATCTATGGGTCTATCAACCAAGAGTCCAATTCCGATGATTCTCTAAACATAATCCAGGGGCCCAAGTGTTATATACCTTTCCTGTGGTACCATTCAGTTGTCCTATCAGCTGTTCCATTCTATTTATGTCGTTGAGTTCAATCACCAAATCAGAACGCAAGGGAACCTTTTCCTGTTTCCAAAATCTAGTAATCACGTTCCTGGTAGCAGTGAGAATATGTCTAAGAAGACCTTTCTTAAATCTAGAAATCGAGGAGCTACACAAGGACAGCAAGGCCACCAACATTGTGGGTGTAATTTTGGTTATAGACAGCTTGTTGCAGAGATCAAAGGATGCTAACCACAGTTTCTGTATGAGTGGGCAGTGCCACCAAATGTGTACAAATGAACCTCTATCTTTTAAGCATCTCCAGCACGTATCCGGTGTTGTTGGATAAATTAAGTTTAAATCTGATGGGCATCTGTATCACCTTGAGAAGATTTTGCAGCTCCTCTCCTGTGATGTCGAACAGAGCGATGACCTGAATGTGCATAAGAGAATATTTGTTCTTTGATCAACTGATAAGGGTCTACCCAAATCAATCTCCCATTTTGAAAAAAATGCTGGGAAATCTCTCGGTGGGGTCTGCCCTTCTTGGAAGGTTTTGTATAATAAAGAGATAGTGTGATCTATAGAGTTTGTTGATAAACAAAGAGTCTCAAACGGAGATAATATTCTGTATGGATCGGATTGTTTGGCTAATTTAATAATAAAACTCTTTATTTGTTCATAAAAGAACCATGCACCTCTTGGCGGCTCCTTGTCCCGAAAAATGTCCTGGAGAGACCTCATCCCTGTCCTTGTAACATAATCATGGAATATGGGGCATGAAGCTCTATTTTTATGTAGATAAGTGTCTCTTTTTAATCCTGCAGGAAAGGATGGATTGTCATATATAGGAGTTAGGGGGCCAGGAGACGAAGAAACTCCCAGCTCTCGACTCCCTCTTTTGATAAATGATATCATGTTTTTGGTGAGGAAGGGTAAAGGTATATCCCTTTCTTCAGTCGGGGACCAAATAACTATACGGGAATCACGTCCATTAAGATGATTTTCTAATGTAACCCATTTTTTGTTTTTATTATGAAACAGATCTAAAATACATGTACCAATTGCTGCTTGACTATACTGTACATAGCAAAATCTGGCAGACCTATTCCCCCCTTCTTGCTTCGATCTACTTAAAAAGTATGAAATACGTGCTCATTTTTGTGACCAAATAAAACGAGTAATCGATTTTTTAAGACGTGAGAAAAAGGAGGCAGGTAAATACAAGGGGATTGTTTGGAAATAATATAGGAGACGGGGTAATAGATCCATTTTAATAGCGCTCACTCTTCCAAACCAAGATAAAGGTAGTTTATGCCATTTTTCTGAGTCTAACTCAGCTTTATGTAAAGCTGTCTTAAAGTTTGCTTCATAAAGATTAGATACTTTGGCAGTGATTTTTATTCCTAGATAGGTAAGAGAATCTGAACACCACTCAAAAGGGAAATGAAGCTGCCAACCTCTCCACCTCACTTGGTTGGATTGAGATATTGAGAATCTCCGATTTGTGGGTATTAATTTTGAAATTGCTCAGACGACCAAATCTATGTAATTCTGAGATAATATTTGGGAGACGTATAGTTGGGGAAGAGACATACAATAGGACATCATCTGCAAAAAGTGCCAGTTTGTGCTCTTCTGATTGGGCTTTTATGCCTCTAATAGAGGAATATTCCGTATGGCGGTTGATAGATGTTCCATAGTGAGTATATAAAGCAAGGGTGAAAGAAGACAGCCTTGCCTCATGCCGTTCCGAATTAAAAATGTGTTTGAAAGTGCGCCATTAATTTTAACTTGAGTACTGGGAGATGAGTACAGGGCAGAAACTCTACGGAGCATAGTTTCTTTTAAGCCAATTCCTTCTAACGTTTGAAGTATAAAATCCTAGTGCACGCTGTCGAAAGCCTTTTCTGCATCAATCGACAGAATGCACATGGTTCCTCGTTCTTGACAACCCATCCATCAAATAGATGGTGGTATTTCATTTTTTTAAATGTTTGGAGCAATATATGGGGAGCATTATACACTGGAGAATTATATATGGGCCCATCATACACTTGAGTATCATCCATGGGGCCCATCATAAACTGGAGCATCATATGGGGCCCATTATATATGGAGCATTATATAGGTCCATCATACACTGGAGCATCATCCATGGGGCCCATCATACACTGCAGCATTATAAATTGGGCCCATCATACACTGGAGCATCATATGGGGCCCATCATACACTGGAGCATTATAAATGGGGCCCATCATACACTGGAGCATCAAATGGAGCCCATTATATATGGAGCATTATAAATGGGGCTGGGGACGGAGTAGAGAATTGAAAGTGTTGAAGAGCTGTTTAGGGTTGTGAGACAGGGAGGATATGAGAGATGAGAAGTAAGTTTGTTTTGCGGCAGTGAGCGTGGACTTGAAGCTGGTGAGAGACTGCTTGTATGCGGTTAAGTGCTCGGAAGGTGGGAGCAGGATAAGACATGGTGTGGCCGTGTGTGTCTGTAGAAAATGGAATGTACATGGAGGAACAGTTCTGAGGAAAAGGTGAGATGGCTGGGGAGGAAGGAGGGGGAAATGACTACTTCCTTACTAGGTGGGGGATTACAGGGGATAGGAAGAAATTAAGTAGTATGGGGGTGAAAGTGAAAAGAAAAGGAAACATGGTAGTGGTTATATATTCTGTTAACTTACAGTCAAATTTCAGTCCAATTCTAGTGTAATTCAGAGTATAGTAATTAGAAATCTGTAATTTGAAAGATGGAATATGAAAGATGCATGGTCAGACACGGCTGGTCAGACCCATGTCCCAGAATATATGTGCAGTTGAGAGGGATCAGCTGTGAAGGGGGGGTTGTGGGCATGATTACCCAGACCACATGTTCACAGTTAAGCAGAGGTTATAAAAAAGGGTGAAGGGACTGGCTACTCAGGTATGCATGGAAGACACAAGGGGAATGGATACATTGTGGAAACAGAAAGATGGGTAAGTAGTGAAATGCTAGAGATTATATGCACTTCATAGACAGTCAAAAGCAGTTGAAAAGCTGGGTAGATGATAGCATACCAGAGAGAGATTATATGTACTTCATTGACAGTCAAAAGCAGTTGAAAAGTTGGGTAGATGATAGCATACCAGAGAGAGATTATATGCACTTCATAGACAGTCAAAAGCAGTTGAAAAGCTGGCTAGATGATAGCATAGCAGAGAGAGATTATATGCACTTCATAGACAGTCAAAAGCAGTTGAAAAGTTGGGTACATGATAGCATAGCAGAGAGAGATTATATGCACTTCATAGACAGTCAAAAGCAGTTGAAAAGCTAGGTAGATGATAGCATACCTGTGGATAGAGAGGACAACTCGGTTAAGATACAGATGATGATGATGATAATACAGCAGTGATGAATGGCTAAATGCATCATGGAATTCTAGTCTAATTCAGAGTATAGTAATTAGAAATCTGTAATTTGAAAGATGGAATATGAAAGATGCATGGTCAGACACGTCTGGCCAGACCCATGTCCCATTATATAGGCCCATCATACACTGGAGCATCATCCATGGGCCCATCATACACTGGAGCATATAAATGGGGCCCATCATACACTGGAGCATCATATATGGGGCCCATTATACACTGGAGCATTATATGGGGCCCATTATATGGAGCATTATATAGGCCCATCATACACTGGAGCATCAGCCATGGGGCCCATCATATACTGGAGCATCATATGGGGCCCATTATATATGGAGCATTAAATAGGCCATCTGTGTGAATGGGCTTGAGATGAGTTCTGAGCAAGGCTCCTCTGGTAAGCGGTTGAGATCCAGGTTCTGATGTCAATGGTTCCCTTCGTGAGTCCTGAATCCTTGATTCCAGTTTCCCTTGTAGCCTGCTGTGTCGTGTCTGCATCTCCTTCTAACAGATAAGACATTTTCTTCTTTTTGTTTCTGTGCTTTATTTTTGCATTTTGTCCTGCACTTCTGTGGGGGCCTTCTGGGTCCCCTCAGGGGGCTTTTGCCCTCTCAGTTTAGTTCAGCCACTGATGTTTGTACTTTTGCTTTTTCCAGTTTTTTCAGTGGCTGCTGTTTTGATTTTGTTACACCAGAGAGCTAATTTAGGTGGTAGAGGTCGTGTGATCTCAGGTGTTTTTGAAATTAGTAGAGTTGGTGCTTTCAGGGTTTTTTTTTTTGGGATTGCAGTAAGTACCCTTCCTATCCTTTTCTATTTAGTTAGTTTGGGCCCCAACGTTTGCTCATACTATTTTCTGTCTGTGTCAGTATTTCGTCTTGTCTAACCGCCATTACATGTTTGGGGGCTTGCTATTATCTTTGGGGTTCTGCTCCGGGGCAGATAGCTTTCCTATTTCTATCTTTAGGTGTAGTTAGTTTCTCAGGCTGTGACGAGGCGTCTAGGACCAACGTAGGAACGCTCCACGGCTGCCTCTAGTTGTGGTTAGTCAGGGTACTGCAATCTCATAGATTCCAACTGCTCTGGTGTATTGCCTTTTTGCCTGCACTCCTCAGCTACCGAATCATAACAATATCACTGGCCCAAAAAATTGAAAATTGTATGGTACTCACAGAAGGGAAAAAATATTGTAAAAAAAAAAAAAAAGGTTGTCAGAGTTGTCAGAGATATTTTTCTGTTTGTTGCATTTTTTTTTTTCCCCTCTGTATCTCTGGGTGCTGGGGAGGATTTTTTTTTTCTCTCAATGGAGTTTGCACAGTTGTCTGGCCGTGTGGATCAGCTTGCCACTGAGGTTCGGAGTATTGCTATCTATCTTGCTAGGTTGCCTGTTGTGGAACCTAGGATTCCCATGCCAGATTTGTTTTTAGGGGATCGAGCTAAGTTTCAGAATTTCAAAAATAATTGTAAATTGTTTTTTGCCTTAAAATCTAAGTCCTCAGGAAACGCAGCGCAGCAGGTTCAAATTGTCATCTCTCTCCTGCGCGGCGATCCTCAGGATTGGGCTTTTTCCCTGACACCTGGGGATCCTGTTTTGAGTGATGTTGATGCATTTTTTCAGGCTTTGGGGTTATTGTACGATGAGCCTAATGTCACTGATCAAGCTGAAAAAGCCTTGTTGGCATTAAATCAGGGGCTTGATGACGCTGAGTTATACTGTCAGAGATTCCGTAGGTGGGCAGTCCTGACCAAGTGGAATGACGACGCTTTGGCTGTCAGATAATGTAAAGGATGTTATGGTGGGATTCCCTGTCCCCTCTGGTCTCAATGATTCTATGTCATTAGCGATTCAAATTGACAGACGTTTGCGTGAGCGGAGAAGTATGCGTGGAATAGTGTTGCCTTGTGAACCTGCTTCTGAATCCATGCAGTGTGATAGAGTGGTGTCTGGGGCACAGCGTCATGAGTTTCGAAAGCGCAATGGGTTATGTTTCTACTGTGGTGATGCCTCTCATACTATTTCAGTCTGCCCTAAGCGGGGAGGACGTTTTGCACGCTCAGTTGTCTTGGGTAGTGTTCAGACTAAGTTTTTACTAACTGTCACTCTGATATGCTCTCTGTCCTCATTTTCTGCTCAGGCTTTCGTTGATTCTGGAGCAGCTATTAACCTGATGGATTATGATTTTGCTAAACGTTGTGGGTTTCCCTTGATACCCCTACAGAAGTCTATTCCCCTTCTGGGGATCGATTCTACCCTTTGGCTGAGAATAAACCTCAGTTCTCTACTCAGGTTATAATGAGGGTGGAACCTGATCATCAAGAGTGCTGCAAATTTTTGGTTCTGTATAATCTGCATGATATTATCGTACTGGGTTTCCCTTGGTTACAGTCTCATAATCCTGTTTTGGATTGGAAATCTGTGTCTGTAACCAGTTGGGGCTGCCAATGTGTTAATACCAACACTCCTGTTTTTTCTGCCTCCCCCCAGGCTCAGGATGTTCCTGACTTTTTGACTGATTTTTCTGATGTGTTTAGCGAAAGTAAATCTGCATCCTTGCCTCCCCATAGGAGCTATGACTGCGCTATTGAATTAGTGCCTGGTAGTAAATTCCCTAAAGGTCGCCTTTTTAACTTGTCTGTACCTGAACATGACGCTATGCAGTCTTATATCAAGGAGTCATTGGAGAAAGGTCATATCAGACCATCCTCTTCACCCTTAGGTGCCGGTTTTTTCTTTGTGGCCAAAAAGGAAGGTTCATTAAGGCCGTGTATTGATTATCGTCTTTTGAACAATATTACTGTGAAATATCAATACCCGTTACCCTTGATTTCTGACCTGTTTTCCAGGATGAAAAACGCTACTTGGTTTACCAAGCTTGACCTCAGGGGGGCATATAACCTTATTCGCATTAAGCACGGGGATGAATGGAAGACGGCATTCAATACCCCGGAGGGGCATTTTGAGTACCTTGTGATGCCCTTTGGGCTCACTAATGCTCCTTCTGTCTTCCAGTCCTTCATGAATGACATTTTCAGGGATTTTGTGGATAAATTTCTGATTGTTTATTTGGATGATATCTTGATTTTTTCCAATGACTGGGACTCTCATGTGAAACATGTTCGAACTGTATTCCAGATTTTGAGAGAGAATGCTCTGTATGTGAAGGGATCAAAGTGTCTTTTTGGCGTACAGAGGATCTCATTTCTGGGATTCATTTTGTCCCCATCTGTTATTGAAATGGACCCGGTCAAGGTTCAGGCTATCTGTGATTGGGTCCAACCTACTTCATTAAAGGCTCTTCAAAGATTTTTGGGTTTTGCCAATTTTTATCGTAAATTTATTGGTAATTTCTCGGTTATTGTTAAACCATTAACTGATTTGACCAAAAAGGGTTCTGATGTGGTGAATTGGCCTACTGAGGCAGTCTCTGCATTTCAGGAACTTAAGCAGAGATTCACTTCTGCTCCTGTTCTACGGCAGCCTGATGTTTCTCTGCCATTTCAGGTGGAGGTTGATGCCTCTGAAATTGGGGCAGGTGCCGTTTTGTCCCAAAAAGATCCAGAGACCTCTAAAAGTAACCCTTGTGCCTTTTTCTCTCGAAAATTTTCTCCTACTGAACGTAATTATGACGTGGGTAATCGGGAGTTATTGGCCATGAAGTGGGCTTTTGAAGAGTGGAGACATTGGCTGGAGGGAGCCAAACATCGGGTGGTGGTCCTTACGGACCATAAGAATCTGGTTTATCTGGAATCTGCCAAGCGACTCAATCCTAGACAGGCCAGGTGGGCCTTGTTTTTCACACGTTTTAATTTTGTGGTTTCCTTTCTTCCTGGCATTAAGAATGTTAAGGCGGATGCTCTCTCGAGGAGTTTCCTTGCGGACTCTCCTGAGTTATCTGATCCTTCTGTTATTTTGAAAGAGGGTGTAGTTCTTTCCGCCATCTCACCCAATTTGAGACTTGCTCTGGAGGGGTGTCAGGAGGATAGGCCCGAGCGCTGCCCTGTTGGAAAATTGTTTGTCCCGGACCAGTGGAAAAAGAGTGTGATGTCTGAGATTCATTGTTCCGCGTTGGCTGGGCATCCCGGAATTTTTGGTACCAGAGACTTGGTTAGTCGGTCCTTTTGGTGGCCTACCTTGTCTCGTGATGTCAGGGAATTTGTGCAGTCCTGCGGGACTTGCTCTCGCTCCAAGCCTTGCTCTCGCTCTGGTGGTTTGTTGATGCCATTGCCTGTGCCCAAGAGACCATGGACCCATATCTCTATGGATTTCATTTCCGACCTTCCTGTTTCTCAGAGAATGACCGCCATCTGGGTGATTTGTGATAGGTTTTCCAAGATGATACATCTTGTGCCATTGCCTAAGTTGCCTTCCTCCTCTGAATTGGTGCCTTTGTTCCTTCAGCACGTGGTTCGTTTACACGGCATTCCTGAGAACATTGTGTCTGACAGAGGAGTCCAGTTTGTTTCCAGATTTTGGAGGACCTTTTGTTCTAAACTTGGTGTTCAATTGTCTTTCTCCTCGGCGTTTCATCCTCAGACCAATGGTCAAACTGAGAGAACAAACTAGACATTGGAGACTTATCTAAGATGCTTTGTGTCTGCTGATCAGGATGACTGGGTTTCTTTTTTGCCTTTGGCTGAGTTTGCTCTTAATAATAGGGCTAGCTCTGCCACTTTGATGTCTCCATTTTTCTGTAATTCTGGGTTTCACCCTCGATTTTCTTCGGGACAGACGGAGGCTTCTGTCTGTCCGGGTGTTGACTCTGTTGTGGAGCGTATGCAACAGATTTGGGACCAGGTAGTTGAGAGGTTGTCCCTCTCTCAAGAGAGGGCCCAGCGGTTTGCTAACCGGCATAGGACTGATGGTCCTCGGTTTAAAGTAGGGGACTTGGTCTGGTTGTCCTCAAAAAATATTCCTATGAGAGTAGCATCTCCTAAATTTAAGCCTAGGTTCATTGGACCTTATAAGATCATGGAGATTCTTAATCCTGTTTCTTTTCGTTTGCTTCTTCCAGGGACATTTAAGATCCATAACGTGTTCCACAAGTCCTTGTTGAAGAGGTTTGTTGAGCCAGTGGTTCCTGCTGCTGTGCCTCCTGACCCTGTTTTGGTTGAGGGCAATCTGGAGTATGTGGTTGAGAAAATATTAGATTCTCGTTTTTCTAGACGGAAACTCCAGTATTTGGTTAAGTGGAGAGGTTATGGTCAGGAAGACAATTCTTGGGTGTTTGCTTCGGACATCCATGCTAGGAGACTCATCCGTGCGTATCATAGAACTCATCCTGACCGACCTGGTTGCTCAAATGAGGGTTCGGTGACCCCTCCTCAAGGGGGGGGTACTGTTGTGAATGGGCTTGAGATGAGTTCTGAGCAGAGGCTCCCTCTGGTGGTTACAAGCGGTACTGGTCAGTTCAGTGAAGATTGTGAGGACTGGGAATCAGGTGTTACTGACTGGTCTTATATAAGGGAGTCACCTTCCCATTAGGGTTGCCGGTGATCAATTGTTCTGGTCTGAATCCTTGATTCCAGTTTCCCTTGTAGCCTGCTGTGTCGTGTCTGCATCTTCTTCTAACAGATAAGACATTTTCTTCTTTTTGTTTCTGTGCTTTATTTTTGCATTTTGTCCTGCACTTTTTGTGGGGGCCTTCTGGGTCCCCTCAGGGGCTTTTGCCCTCTCAGTTTAGTTCAGCCACTGATGTTTGTACTTTTGCTTTTTCCAGTTTTTTCAGTGGCTGCTGTTTTGATTTTGTTACACCAGAGAGCTAATTTAGGTGGTAGAGGTCGTGTGATCTCAGGTGTTTTTGAAATTAGTAGAGTTGGTGCTTTCAGGGTTTTTTTTTGGGATTGCAGTAAGTACCCTTCCTATCCTTTTCTATTTAGTTAGTTTGGGCCCCAACGTTTGCTCATACTATTTTCTGTCTGTGTCAGTATTTCGTCTTGTCTAACCGCCATTACATGTTTGGGGCTTGCTATTATCTTTGGGGTTCTGCTCCGGGGCAGATAGCTTTCCTATTTCTATCTTTAGGTGTAGTTAGTTTCTCAGGCTGTGACGAGGCGTCTAGGACCAACGTAGGAACGCTCCACGGCTGCCTCTAGTTGTGGTGGTTAGTCAGGGTACTGCAATCTCATAGATTCCAACTGCTCTGGTGTATTGCCTTTTTGCCTGCACTCCTCAGCTACCGAATCATAACACCCATCATACACTGGAGCATCATCCATGGGGCCCATCATACACTGAAGCATTATAAATGGAGCCCATCATACACTGGAGCATCATCCATGGGGCCCATCATAGACTGGAGCATCATATACAGGGCCCATTATATACTGGAGCATCATCCATGGGGACTATCATACACTGGAGCATTATAAATGGGCCCATCATACACTGGAGCATCATATACGAGGCCCATTATACACTGGAGCATCATATGGGGCCAATTATATATGGAGTATTATATAGGCCCATCATACACTGGAGCATCATCCATGGGGCCCATTATATATGGAGCATTATATAGGCCCATCATACACTGGAGCATCATCCATGGGGCCCATTATATATGGAGCATTATATAGGCCCATCATACACTGGAGCATCATCCATGGGGCCCATCATATACTAGAGCATCATATGGGGTTCATTATTTATGGGGCATCATATAGTTTATGGAGCATCATATGGAACACATATTGTATGGAGCATTATATGGAGCCCATTCTGTATGGAGCAATATATGGGGGCCATCATATACTGTATGGAGCTTTATATGCGACTCATTATACTGTATGGAGCAATATGTGGGGCTCATTATACTCTATGGGGACAGTCCTATACTGTATGGCACATTATATGGGGACCATCATATACTGGAGCATTATGTGGAGCTCATCATATACTGTATGGAACATTATATGGGACCAATTATGTATGGAGCAATATATGGGGCTCATTATTCTGTATGGCGCACTCTGTGGTGGTCATAATACTGTATGGAGAAATATACTGTCTGGTTTTTGAGCTATTGTTGAATTTAAAATAGATATCACTCATGTAATGTAAGAAGTGAAGTATTTGGCATTGTACTATACCTATATTTCTCTGTCGTATCAGAGCATCATGAATTGTGGTATGTGTTAAAGGGGCCCACTGAGACTCTTTGGACCGGGGCCCACGAAAACCTGGAGCCAGCCCTGCCCCCTCTCCCACAACTTTAGCAAAATAACCCCCAGTTTTCAATGCGTTACTATTATTATAAAGTAAATTAAGGTTGACAAGCTTAAGTAATAAGAATTGATGTCGTTGGCATTGAAATGGGCACTGTAGGTGTGTTTACTGTCCTCCACTCCCGACTTTGCTTCCCCATTGACTCGCATTGGGTTTCGTGTTTCGGTCAGACCTTCGACTTTTGCCGATAGTCGGCCGATTTCGTTCGACTCGACTTTTGTGAAAGTAAGGTGGTGCGAAACCTGACTCAACCCTCCCGGAGGCAAAGTCGCTCATCTCTAATTATTACTATTTATTATTATAGAGCCATTTATTCCATGGCGCTTTACATGTGAGGAGGGGTATACATAATAAATACAAGTGCAGTGATCTTAAACAATACAAGTCATGACTAGTACAGGATGAGAGAGGACACTGCCCGCGAGGGCTCACAATCTACAAATATCCAAATGAACCACTTGGTAATTATCAGAAAGTGTTGCTCCCCCATACTGCATAAAAAAGTGTGACTCATGAAACAGTTTGTTAGGGCTTTGTATCGAGATGGTGAGTGATTCCAAGTACATCAGTACCAAATTTCCTGCTCTTTCACACAAGTTGAAAGCTGGCATATTTGATGACCTGCAAATTAGGCTTCAAATCAAAGACAGAGAATTCCTTAATACCTTGATACCATACAAAAGGATGCTTGGTCTGCTTTTTCAGATTATTACAGACTTTCTTTGTAACTGTGTAAGGCAAAAATTATAACCTTTTAGACTGGGAGCAAACATGAGTGTCAAATTGCATTTCCTTCATAGCTACCTGAACTACTTTCACTCCATTCTTGGAGCTATGAGTAGTGTTGAGCGATACTGCTCGATATCTAAAAATATCGGATCGGAATGGTATCGCCGATATCACTAAATATCGTCGATATCCGATTCCGATACCGGAAGTCCCATGTAAGTCTATGGGAACAAAATATCGACATTAAAAAAACCCATTCTTGCCTTGTTGGTTAATTGTACATGAAGGAAAACAACAAAGAGTAATGTAGAATGTATTGGGGGAGGTTGAGGAGACAATAAAGGCATACATGTTTAACCCAATGCATTGGAATAGCATTAATATATTTTTTTTTGGAAATACGTTTGGATTGACGAACAAATTGACAATGTTGTTAACCTTTTTTCTATTTTGGCAAATATGTATGTTTCACAACTTCCATGCTCTTCACCTTTTTAACTTTTGCCAGTGCCACACTTTCTCCTTCATAATCTTCAGCAGCATCATCTTTCTCATCAAATTATTCTTCATCTTCACCTTCTTAATCTTCTTCTTAACCCCTTAACGACCAAGCCATTTTGTAGGTTAAAGACCAGGGCAATTTTTACATTTCTGACCACTGTCTCTTTATGAGGTTATAACTCTGGAACGCTTCAACGGATCTTGGCGATTCTGAGATTGTTTTCTCGAGACATATTGTACTTCATGATAGTGGTAAAATTTCTTCAATATAACTTGCGTTTATTTATGAAAAAAACGGAAATATGGCAAAAATTTTGAAAATTTTGCAATTTTCGAACTTTTAATTTTTATGCCATTAAATCAGAGAGATATGTCACAAAAATTAGTTAATAAATAACATTTCCCACATGTCTACTTTACATCAGCACAATTTTGGAACCAAAATTTTTTTTTGTTAGGAAGTTATAAGTGTTAAAATTTGACCAGCAATTTCTCATTTTTCCAACAAAATTTACAAAATCACTTTTTTTAGGGGCCACCTCACATTTGAAGTGAATTTGAGGGGTCAATATGACAGAAAATACCCAAAAGTGACACCATTCTAAAAACTGCACCCCTCAACGTGTTCAAAGCCACATTCAAGAAGTTTATTAACCCTTTAGGTACTTCACAAGAATTGAAGCAATGTGGAAGGAAAAAATTAACATTTAACTTTTTTTCCCAAAATTTTTCTTTCGACACAATTTTTTTAAATTTTGTCAAGGGTATCAGTAGAAAATAAACCACAATATTTGTTGTACAATTTCTCCTGAGTACATCGATACCCCATCTGTGGGGGTAAACCACTATTTGGGCGCATGGCAGAGCTCGGAAGGGAAGCAGCGCCATTTGACTTTTTTGGCTGGAATTGAGATTGGACGCCATGTCGCATTTGGAGAGTCCCTGTGTGCCTAAACAGTGGAAACTCCCCACAAGTGACCCCATTTTGGAAACTAGACCCCCCAAGTAACTTATCTAAATGTGTTGTGAGAGCTTTTAACCCCCAAGGGCTTCACAGAAGGTTATAACGTAGAGCCGTAAAATTAAAAAATCATGTTTTTTTCCACAAAAATGATCTTTTAATCCCAATTTTTATTTTCCAAAGGATAAAAGGACCCCAAAAGTTATTGTGCAATTAGTCCTGAGTATGCTGATACCCCATATGTGGGGGTAAACCACTATTTGGGTGCATGGCAGAGCTCGGAAGGGAAGCAGCGCCATTTGACTTTTTTGGCTGGAATTGAGATTGGACGCCATGTCGCATTTGGAGAGTCCCTGTGTGCCTAAACAGTGGAAACCCCCCACAAGTGACCCCATTTTGGAAACTAGACCCCCCAAGTAACTTATCTAAATGTGTAGTGAGAGCTTTGAACCACCAAGGGCTTCACAGAGGGTTATAACGTAGAGCTCGAAAATTAAAAAATCATATCTTTTCCACTAAAATGATCTTTCCACCCCCAATTTTTATTTCCCAAAGGGTAAAAGGATCCCAAAAGTTATTGTGCAATTTGTCCTGAGTACGCTGATACCCCATATGTGGGGGTAAACCACTATTTGGGCGCATGGCAGAGCTTGGAAGGGAAGCAGCGCCATTTGACTTTTTTGGCTGGAATTGAGATTGGACGCCATGTCGCATTTGGAGAGTCCCTGTGTGCCTAAACAGTGGAAACCCCCCACAAGTGACCCCATTTTGGAAACTAGACCCCCCAAGGAACTTATCTAGATGTGTGGTGAAAGCTTTGAACCCCCAAGGGCTTCACAGAAGGTTATAACGTAGAGCAGTAAAATTAAAAAATCATATCTTTTCCACAAAAATGATCTTTCCACCCCCAATTGTTATTTTCCAAAGGGTAACAGGACCCCAAAAGTTATTGTGCAATTTGTCCTGAGTATGCTGATACCCCATATGTGGGGGTAAACCACTATTTTGACGCATGGCAGACTGGAAAGGGAAGGAGCGCCTTTTTCAAATGCAGATTTTGATGGAATGGTCTGCGGGTGTCATGTCACGTTTGGAGAGCCCCTGATGTGCCTAAACAGTAGAAACCCCCCACAAGTGACTCAATTTTGGAAACTAGACCCCCCAAGGAACTTATCTAGATGTGTGGTGAGCACTTTGAACCCCCAAGTGCTTCACAGAAGTTTATAACGTAGAGCAGTGAAAATAAAAATATCATATTTTTTTCCACAAAAATAATCTTTTTGCCCCCAAATTTTTATTTTTATAAGGGTAACAGGAGAAATAGGACCCCAAAAGCTATTGTGCAATTTGTCCTGAGTACGCTGATATCCCATATGTGGGGGGGAACCACTATTTTGACGCATGGCAGAGCTCGGAAGGGAAGGAGCACCGTTTTTAAATGCAGACTTTGATGGAATGGTCTGCGGGTGTCATGTCGCGCTTGGAGAGCCCCTGATGTGCCTAAACAGTAGAAACCCCCCACAAATGACCCCATTTTGCAAACTAGACCCCCCAAGGAACTTATCTAGATGTGTGGTCAGCACTTTGAACCCCCAAGGGCTTCACAGAAGTTTATAATGTAGAGCCGTGAAAATAAAAAAATCATATTTTTTTCCACAAAAATTACCTTTTTGCCCCAAATTTTTATTTTTCTAAGGGTAACAGGAGAAATAGGACCCCAAAAGCTATTGTGCATTTTGTCCTGAGTACGCTGATACCCCATATGTGGGGGGGAACCACTGTGATCGCCTTACTGCGATCTTTGGGAGGCACAATGAACAAATCCACAAAAGGTGAAGAATTGGTTTTCTTTTTTACGCCGTTCCTCGTGCGGTATTAGTGATTAGGCGACTTTATTCCTCGGATCGGTGCGATTACAGCGATACCAGATTTACACCCTTTTTTCATGTTTAGCTTCTGTCACACACTAAAAGATGCTTTTTCTTGTAAGAAATTTTTGCATCGCCGTATTTTGAGAGCTATAATTTTTCCATATTTCGGTCGACAGAGTTATCTGTGGGCTTATTTTTTGCGGGACGAGCTGACGTTTTTATTGGTACCATATTCAGGCACATAACGTTTTTTGATCATTTCCTATTCCGATTTTTGTGGAATCAGAATGAACAAAAACCAGCAATTCAGGAATTGTTTTTTTTTTTTTTTTTTTTCCTCCGTTCCGTGTGTGGTAAAATTGATAAAGCAGCTTTATTCTTCGGGTCACTACGGTTACGGCGATTCCTCATTTATATATTTTTTTTATGTTTTGGCGTTTTTTACACAATAAAAAATTTTATAGAAAAAATAATTATTTTTGCATCAGTTTATTCCGCGAGCTATAACTTTTTTATTTTTTCGCTGATGATGCTGTATAGCGGCTTGTTTTTTGCGGGACAAGATGACGTTTTCAGCGGTACCATGATTATTTATATATGACTTTTTGATCGCGTGTTATTGCACTTTTTCCAAGCGGTATAATGATACCGCTTGGAAAAAGTATAATTTACTACTTTTTTGTGTTTTTTTTTTACGGCTTTCACTGAAGGGGTTAACTAGGGTTACGCTTTTATAGATGGGATTTTTACGGACGTGGCGATACCTAACATGTGTATGTTTTTTGTTTTTTATTTTTTTTATTACATAAAAATGTGTATTTTTTAGGGGATTTTTTTTAAATTATTTTTTTATATTTTTTTTACAATTTTTTTAAAAAAATGATTTTTTTTAACTTGTCCCTTTATGGGACTTTCACTTTTTTTACTTTTTATTGCAGTTACAATGCATTGCAATGCTCTGGCATTGCAATGCATTGCAACTATAGTGGAAGCTGCTGTGACAATGATCACAGCAGCTTCCCGTAGCTAAATGACCCGGAGGTTGTCATGACAACCCCCGGGTCATCAAGGCAGAGATCGGCCCCTGCAAATACATTGCAGGGTGCCGATCTGAGGCAGAGGGAGCTCCCGACCCTCTGCCTCCCCCCCTGAGCTCTGCGATCGCGCTCGATCGCAGCAGTCAGGGGGTTAACAGCCAGGGGCGGTGGGGGCTCCGCTCCTTTGGGTGTCAGTGCAGGAAGCCTGGCCACTGCAGCGCCGGCTCCTGCACTGATCGCGCTGGAGAAGCTGAAATTTCAGCTTCTCCTGCACGATCGCTGCTGTGTTTGGTCAGTCAGATTGACTGACCAAGCACAGCGCTGTAGGTGCGGGGACCGACGGCAAAGGTCCCCGCACCGCTTGCCGTGCCTGTCAGCTGTCTGTGACAGCTGTCGGCACTGATCTACCACTGCGTGTTTACACGCAGTGGTAGATCAAAGCCATGACGTGCAGAGTCCGTCCTGGTGCCGGAACTGACACCTTGCCATGACGGACTCTGCACGTCAGTGGACATTAAGGGGTTAAACTTCTTGCTATCATGTTTTTGTTTACATTACTCATATTGTTATTATTAAACTATTAATCTTCTTCATATTCAAATTCTCATCTTCTTCCTCATCTTCTCATATATTCTTATTTGTGACAGAGATTCCTGTACTTGTAATCTGTAAAAGTATGAATTTTTCATCCTTCCGTTCTTGCTGTCACAAAAGATTTAAATTACAACAGTATTGTCCGTGTTCAGTTTAGCCTGCAGCAGCAGGCATTTTCCAGGGCACCACGAGGAGGAACGACTCACCCCCATACACTGCTTAGTCTTCTTCTGCTTAGAATTTAGAGCATATATTTTGCTCTTCATTTTGGTCTTATACTTCATGTTCTTCTGCTTTTGATCTTCTGCTTATTGTTCTTCTGTCTCTTGTTCTGTATCTTGTAGTTTGTCTTAACCTTCTTGTCCTGTTGTGATCTTCTTCTGGTAATCTTTTATTTTTCTTTGTGATGGTGTTCAGGCTGGTTGGCTTCATGCTCGTCGTCCTTGTTGTCGTCATCTTCTCTGGTGGTCTTTAAGGTCGTCTAATTTCCGAGAACCACTGACGTTACTGGAAACCGGACGGTATCAGATGGAGCAAGAGACAATGGAAGTAACGAGGACCAGCTGACTATGCTGAACCCGGAGGGGCAGCAGAAGGAAAAGAGCAATGTCACAACCGAGTACCAGCTGACGTTACTGTGACACGGTTTACTAAGCAGGAGGGTACCTGTGCTCCAAAGCACTACCAAGGACCAGCAGACGTTGTGGAACTCGGATACGGAGATGGAGGCACCTAGGCCAAAGGCACTGGGGAGAACCATTGACGCTACTGGACCCCGGACGGGTAGCAGAAGGAAAAGAGGCAATGTCACAACCGAGTACCAGCTGACGTACTGTGACACGGTTACTAAGCAGGAGGTACCTGTGCTCCAAAGCACTACCAAGGACCAGCAGACGTTGGTGAAACTCGATACGGAGATGGAGGCACCTAGGCCAAAGGCACTGGGAGAACCAGTGACGGTACTGGACCCCGGACGGGTAGCAGAAGGAAAAGAGGCAATGTCACAACCGAGTACCAGCTGACGTTACTGTGACACGGTTACTAAGCAGGAGGTACCTGTGCTCCAAAGCACTACCAAGGACCAGCAGACGTTGGTGGAACTCGGATACGGAGATGGAGGCACCTAGGCCAAAGGCACTGGGGAGAACCAGTTGACGGTACTGGACCCCGGACGGGTAGCAGAAGGAAAAGAGGCAATGTCACAACCGAGTACCAGCTGACGTTACTGTGACACGGTTACTAAGCAGGAGGTACCTGTGCTCCAAAGCACTACCAAGGACCAGCAGACGTTGGTGGAACTCGGATACGGAGAGGGAGGCACCTAGGCCAAAGGCACTGGGGAGAACCAGTTGACGGTACTGGACCCCGGACGGTAGCAGAAGGAAAAGAGGCAATGTCACAACCGAGTACCAGCTGACGTTACTGTGACACGGTTACTAAGCAGGAGGTACCTGTGCTCCAAAGCACTACCAAGGACCAGCAGACGTTGGTGAAACTCGGATACGGAGATGGAGGCACCTAGGCCAAAGGCACTGGGGAGAACCAGTTGCGCTACTGGACCCCGGACGGGTAGCAGAACGCACCCATGAAAATGTAAGTTGACAGGACGCAAGCCGTCCGCAGTTACCGAATCACACAGTCCTACAGTGGGTGCTTGTCCTATTGTCACAATGGAAACAGCCTTTATTTACATATCCCACAGCACACATAGGAATCACCTAAACTGCAGGCACCATAGAGTCAGCTAACCCGAATGCAACACGACAGCACAACTTATTGGAGGATAATTGACGTTCACACTGCCAGGAAACAGCTGTCGTGCTGTAACCAGGCTGGCCAGGAGTCAGTTCCCCTGCCAATTACTTACGAGCAACAAATGGCGGTGTTGTAGCCCAGGGAGTAGAGTTCAGGTGGTAGAAAGATGAACATAACAGGAGACATGGAAAACGTTGCCAAACAGTTATTTAATCTGAAAACGGACAGGCAAATTCAGGTGAGATCCATGCCTTGTTCATTTTCAGAAAAGTAAGCCGGTCTACATTCTCTGAGGATAGTTGCATGCGACGGTCTGTTACTACACCACCTGCAGCACTAAAGACGCGCTCAGATAATACACTGGCAGCAGGGCAAGCCAGCACCTCCAATGCATACTGGCTAAGCTCTGGCCATGTATCCAACTTAGAGACCCAAAATTTGAAAGGGGAAGAGGCATCTGGGAGTACACTTAGAGGGAAAGCCAAGTAGTCTGTCACCATCTTACGGAAACGTTTCTTCCTGGTGACTGGAGCCATCTCAGATGGTGTAGACCTTGCTGGCGCTGTCACAAAACTTCGCCACATTTGTAACATACAGCTCTTGCCCTGTGCAGAGGCGCTGCTTGTGCTCCCTCTTGTTGTAGAGGTGTCTACACTGCCTCGACGCACAGAGCTGCTTTGTAAAGCAGTAGCAGCAGCAGCAGCTCTCTCGGCTGGAATGTACAACAGTATGGATTGCACCAGTGTGTCTTGGTACTCCTGCATTTTACGGTCCCGGTTCACCGGTGTGATGAGGGTTTGTAAGTTGTCCCGGTAGCGAGGGTCTAGGAGGGTGTACACCCAATAATCTGATGTGGTGAGAATGTGGGCGATGCGGCGGTCGTTTCTCAGGCACTGAAGCATGAAATCAACCATGTGCTGCAGACTCCCAACTGGCCAACAAAGGCTGTCCTCTGGAAGAGGCGTCATCTCTGCCTCCTCTGCATCACCCCACCCTCGCTCTACATACTGACTAGAGCGTTGTGTACCTCCCTCTGTAGGGATTTCTTCCTCCTCCATTGACTCTCCCCCTCCTCATCCTCCTCACAAAGTGAGCCCTGCCCAGCCCTCTGTGAGGAACCACGTTGCGATGACTGTCCTGAAGGTAATTGAATTTGTGACTCCTCATCCTCCACCTCTTCCAAAACCTCTTCCTTTAGTGCTTTCAGTGATTTCTGAAGCAGGCAGATAAGGGGGACAGTCATGCTGACTAGTGCATCATCTGCACTCGCCATCCGCGTTGAGACATCAAACGCACGCAAAACGTCGCAGATGTCCTTCATAGAGGCCCACTCAGTAGTGGTGAAGTGTGAACGGCGCAAATTGCGAGTTGATTGCGCCTGTTGCAGCTGATACTCCATTACTGCTGGCTGCTGCTCACACAACCGCTCCAACATATGTAACGTGGAATTCCACCTGGTGGGTACGTCACATATGATGCGATGTTCAGGAAGGCGAAATCTGACTTGCAGAGCTGCAATGCGCGATCTGGCCATGCTGGAACGTCGCAAGTGAGCGCACTCTAGGCGGACCTTGTGCAGCAGTGCATCAAGATCCGGATAGTCCCTCAAAAAACTCTGCACGACCAAGTTGAGCACATGTGCCAGACATGGTATGTGAGTGAGGTTTGCCAAGGCCCAGAGCTGCCACCAGATTTCGGCCATTGTCACACACTACCAAGCCTGGCTGGAGATTAGCTGACAAAAACCACACGTCGCTCTCCTGCTTGATGGCATCCCAGAGCTCCTGCACTGTGTGGCTTCGATTCCCCATGGAAATTAATTTCAGGACGGCCTGTTGACGTTTGGCCATGGCTGTGCTCATATCGGTCGCAACAGGTAAGCGTTCACGGGTCCATGTGGAGGTATACCGTGACGGCTCGTGCAGCGATGATTCTGAGGAACTGGAGTAGGAGGAGGAATCAATGTGTACAGACTGGATTCCTGCAATCTTGGAGTTGGCAGAACACGTACAGCGCCACTGGCAAGATCTGTACCCGGCTCCACAACATTGACCCAATGGGCAGTGAGGGAAAGGTATCGTCCCTGGCCATGGGTACTGGTCCACGCATCGGTGGTCAGGTGGACCCTGCTACTGACGGCGTTTAGTAGCGCATGTTTAATGTTTCCCTCGACATGTTTTTGCAGAGCAGGGACGGCTTGCCTGCTGAAATAAAATCGGCTTGGCACATTATATTGTGGGACTGCCAATGCCATAAAGTTCCTGAAACTGTCAGTCTCCACCAGCCTGAATGACAGCATTTCAAGGGACAGGAGTTTTGCAATGCCAGCATTCAGAGCCTGTGCTCGTGGATGGTTTGCCGAGTATGGCCGTCTTTTATCCCATGCCTGTGGTACCGATGGCTGTTTTGTGGTCTGGGAGTGTGACGATGACTGTGAACTTGCTGCTGTGGGTGGAATAACAGTTTGTCTATGGACAACAGTGACCGAGGTTCTTCCATGGAGATCCTGTGAGGAAGCCGAACCAGGTGTGTGTGAGCTGGAGGTAGAGGCTCCAACACGACCTGAAGATGTAGGTGCTGCTGTAGGTTGGCCTACATCTCCAGTGTGTCTTTGTAACTCAGCTACGTGCTTTGTCCGTACATGTTTCCACATATTTGTGGTATTCAGGTTACTGATATTTTTACCTCTTTTAACTTTTGCTTACACAGCTTGCATTGAACATAGCAAATATCATCTACAAGTCTGTCAAAAAAGGACCACGCAGTGCAAGTCATGGGAGCGCCAATTTTGACATTTGTAAGAGAACTGCTCCCAACAGGTGCCAAACTGGAGGCTACAGGCAAGCGAGTCTGCAGCCTACCTCTCCCTCCTCTTTGTACCGTTGGGCCAATCTCTTCCTCAGAGCTGCTCCCACCACCTTCCTGTTGCTCACGCCATGTTGGGTCTCGGACTTCATCATCTCCACTACCCTCTTCCAACACCTGCTGCTGTTGGATGGTCTGGGCAGCACCATGCTCCACAAAACCTGGCACCTGAGTCTCATCATCATCATAAGATGCGTTCTGCGGTGTGCTGTCCATCGGCACTGGCTCACCCGCCTCTTCAGATTGAGAGAGACACAGCTGTTGCGCATCACTGCATACTCCCTCTTCTTCAAATTGCAGAATGCTGCTTGCCTGTGCCCGTGTTTGCGAGCCAACAGATTCTGAGAACAGAAGCAGAGACTCAGCTGGCTCCTGTACAGAACTCTCTGACTGCCTGGGCAATTTGACAGGCGGTGAACAGACAGATGGTTGCTCAACAGTGTTGTGTTCCTGAGAGGAGGTGGAAGGAATTGAAGTCGATGCATTGGCTGCCATCCAACCAACAACGGCTTCAATTTGTTCTTCCCGCAGCAGGGGGGCACGCCGAGCTCCTACCAAAGTGCGCATAAAGGAACGCTCATGGGTAAAACTGGTGGATGCTGTGTCACTGAGGGCGGCAGCAGCCACAGAATCCCCACGTCCTCTCCCTGCTGAAACTCCACGGCCACGACCACGTGCCTTACTCCCTGCCTTCTGCATCTTGGTAGATTGATAAAGAAAGTCAGAAAAGTTATAAGGCCTAAGTGTGGTTATTACGCAGAGACTGAAGTGAACACTGAAACACAACTGTTCACAATCTGTGAAAGGCTACTCCTTTGTCTACTTCTATAGTGTTTGCAACCAATGTATTGGATACGGATGGAAGCGCGTCACACTAATAGATTATATTTATTTTAAATGGAATGGAGCAGAACAAATTGGAGAGAAATGAAAAGGATGAGGCACTGAGACACGCTCAGCAGAGTACAAGCAGCAGTGCTTGAACAAGTAACTGGAGCGTGATGTGCACTCAAAAAATAAAAAACACAGACTGAAGTGAACACTGAAACACAACTGTTCACAATCTGTGAAAGGCTACTCCTTTGTCTACTTCTATAGTGTTTGCAACCAATGTATTGGATACGGATGGAAGCGCGTCACACTAATAGATTATATTTATTTTAAATGGAATGGAGCAGAACCAATTGGAGAGAAATGAAAAGGATGAGGCACTGAGACACGCTCAGCAGAGTACAAGCAGCAGTGCTTGAACAAGTAACTGGAGCGTGATGTGCACTCAAAAAATAAAAAACACAGACTGAAGTGAACACTGAAACACAACTGTTTAAAATCTGTGAAAGGCTACTCCTTTGTCTACTTCTATAGTGTTTGCAACCAATGTATTGGATACGGATGGAAGCGCGTCACACTAATAGATTATATTTATTTTAAATGGAATGGAGCAGAACCAATTGGAGAGAAATGAAAAGGATGAGGCACTGAGACACGCTCAGCAGAGTACAAGCAGCAGTGCTTGAACAAGTAACTGGAGCGTGATGTGCACTCAAAAAATAAAAAACACAGACTGAAGTGAACACTGAAACACAACTGTTCACAATCTGTGAAAGGCTACTCCTTTGTCTACTTCTGTAGTGTTTGCAACCAATGTATTGGATACGGATGGAAGCGCGTCACACTAATAGATTATATTTATTTTAAATGGAATGGAGCAGAACCAATTGGAGAGAAATGAAAAGGATGAGGCACTGAGACACGCTCAGCAGAGTACAAGCAGCAGTGCTTGAACAAGTAACTGGAGCGTAATGAGCACTCAAAAAATAAAAAACACAGACTGAAGTGAACACTGAAACACAACTGTTCACAATCTGTGAAAGGCTACTCCTTTGTCTACTTTTATAGTGTTTGCAACCAATGTATTGGATACGGATGGAAGCGCGTCACACTAATAGATTATATTTATTTTAAATGGAATGGAGCAGAACCAATTGGAGAGAAATGAAAAGGATGAGGCACTGAGACACGCTCAGCAGAGTACAAGCAGCAGTGCTTGAACAAGTAACTGGAGCGTGATGTGCACTCAAAAAATAAAAAACACAGACTGAAGTGAACACTGAAACACAACTGTTCACAATCTGTGAAAGGCTACTCCTTTGTCTACTTCTATAGTGTTTGCAACCAATGTATTGGATACGGATGGAAGCGCGTCACACTAATAGATTATATTTATTTTAAATGGAATGGAGCAGAACCAATTGGAGAGAAATAAAAAAAGGATGAGGCACTGAGACACGCTCAGCAGAGTACAAGCAGCAGTGCTTGAACAAGTAACTGGAGCGTGATGTGCACTCAAAAAATAAAAAACACAGACTGAAGTGAACACTGAAACACAACTGTTCACAATCTGTGAAAGGCTACTCCTTTGTCTACTTCTATAGTGTTTGCAACCAATGTATTGGATACGGATGGAAGCGCGTCACACTAATAGTTAAATTGCATGGAGCAGCAAGAATTACACTGAAGAAAAAAAAAAGAGTCTGTGAGTGACACGTGCAGATGCCTACAGACAGCGTTGCATGCAGAGCAAACTGCAGCGTCACCTGCACTCACACACACCTTGCAGAGCTGTTAAAACAACACTGCAGGCAAAAGGAAGCTTTACACAGCGGTTGGTGCTAGCCTGCCTACAGCACAGTACACTAAATCGCAATCTCTAACTGTCCCTCAGAGTCAGCACAGCAGCGTTCTGTCCCTTACTGAATTCACAGCACAGTGACGCTAAAATGGCGGCGGCGCCTTTTATAGTGCATTCTGACATCATTTCAGCATCCAATCACAGCCATGCCATTAGTTAACATGACCGCAGCAGTACAGGATGTGCCCACACTTCTTAGGATTCCTCATTGGCTGCCTAAAATCACATTGCCTCTCAAAGAATTATGGGAACTTCCGATTCCGGTATACGATATATGGAAAATATCGGAACTAAGTATCGAAAGGCCGAAACAGCTAATATCGGCCGATACCCGATACTTGCGGTATCGTATCGCTCAACACTAGCTATGAGTGAAGAACAAGGAGAATGCTCTCACAAAGACATGAGGATAATGGAACATAGATGTCAAGGCAGATGGAACACAAACATGATGGCAAACTACTGCTGGTGTTTACAGCGTGACAACCCTGATCATAATTATTTAAGAGCATCCGAAAAGACAAAATTTCTTAACATTTAAAATTTACACAACTATCGCTTTCTTGGCCATATGATAAATATATCATGTGCTATCACTTCTTTAGAATTTATTGTTTACTACCTCTGATATTCGACTTTAAAGGGAAGGTGCCATAAAACACACAAAAAAAATGTAACTATTGAAAAAATGTAAAGTATTAATCTTTTAATTTAAAAAAATCTATATTTTGTTTTTAATTAAGTAAAATATGAAAAATAGTTTAAAAATGTTTGGTATTTCCACTTTTAAACACTAGAAGGAGCAACTGCTAAAATTTGCCATGAAAACATAGCGTACAACTAGCTCACATTACGACTGCAGTAAATGTGGGCTGAATTTGCTCACATGTGTGACATCACTCCTCTCCTCCTCTTCTGGATGTTTGCAAATGGATAAGAAAGGATGGAATTTAGAGTCACAGTGAGGAAACATTTTGTTGGTGACTGCAAAGCGATGCTGAGATGTGTCACCGAGGAAGGCCGGCAGCCCCAATTTGGTTAGTTGTTGCTGCTCGCTGTATCATAAGCTGGGGTTAGATATGCAGAGTATATCACGTGCTGCGAGTAGATAAGCTTAGAGTAACACATGCTGGAATTAGATACAGGCTAAATGTACTCCAAATGTATTTCATGATAGAATTAGATATTGATCTCAGCGGAGTGTATCACACAGAATGGGATTAGATACGCAGTATCTAATGCACTGTTCACCAACTCCAGTTCTCAAGAGCCACTTTTTTCCAGGATTTCCTTACTATTGCCCAGGTGATGGAATTATTGCCTGTGTAAGTACTGCTAATATCAACTGTGCCATGCTAAGGAAATCGTGAAAACATGATCTGTTGGTGGCTCTTGAGGACTGAAGTTGGGGAACACTAAAGGTACTGCCACACTAAACAATCCCGCTAGCGATCACAATAACGACGCATACTAATGCGATCGCTAGCGGGATTGTTTCTATATCGCTAAATGCGGCCACATTTAGCGATATAGTTAACGACGCTATCGCCGTTAGCGATCTTCTTAACGACTTTAGCGGTACAAAAGTACCGCTAAATCGCTAAGAAAAGGTGCCACACAGCGATTAGATACTTACCCAGCGGGAGCGCCGACGAGAAAATAGGGTCCGGAGCGATTCCAGCGACGAGCGAGATCACAGCAGGAAGCTCGTCGCTGGAAGCTGCCGCACTGAACAACATCGCTAACAGGATCGCTAAATAGTGACGTTTTTTAGCGATCCCGTTAGCGATATTGTTTAGTGTGGCATACCCTTAAGGCCTCTTTCACACATCCGTTGTGCGCCTAACGGCGCCCTCCGGCATTTTTTTGTCCAACCGCATCCGGCGAAATGTAATGCCGGATGCGGTTTTTTTTGCATTGACTTTCATTAGCGCCGGATGGCGCCGCATGTCAGTGCGTTGTATCCGTTTTTGTCCGGATCTGGCGGAAATGTACATTCCGGCGGCCGGACACAACGCAGCATGTAACGTTTTTTTTTTTTGCCGGAGCTGCCTGATGTGCCTGAAGCGGCGCATCAGGTGGCCGGAAACAATAGAAGTCAATGGAACCGGATAAGACTTTTGTGCAATCCGGCAAAAGTCTGATCCGGATTCTGGAAATCGAGGTCGTCTACTACTACTACTACTACATTTTCCAGTGTCTCCGGCATCAGAAACCCTCTTTTTCTGGGTTCAAAAGTTCAGGTCGGATCCAGCAAAAAACCGGATCCGTTGCATCAGTTTTTTTGTTTCAGCGCCGGATCCGTCCCTTCAGGCATAGGACGGATCATGCCTGATATAAAAAGACGGATGTGTGAAAGAGGCCTTAGGAGAATCTAATTCATATAGGACTCTGGATTACAAACCCAATTCTTCATAACTACAATACCCATTTTGCACAAAACCTTTGTCACAGGACTTCAAAGAGACTAAGGATCCACCTTTTGCATGTCTGCTACAGCATAAAGAGTAAAGTCCAAGGGCAATTTGAAACTCTGAGGAAAACACTTACAGTAAACACAGAGCAAATATTACAACAATACTACAATAAACTACGTACCCTTCTGATTCATAACAAAGAAAATAAAGTACATAGATTGCGCTTCAGTTCAGGACGGTATTCAAACAGATACAAAACAAATCCAAAACCTGACAACTTGGACAACCACTCCATTCAAGACACAAAAGCATCTGTGTCATCAATCTCTCAGATTATAAACCCAACAAAGTGGAGCAGGTCGTGCTTTCTAGAGGACTCTCATTTTGTCCTACTAGGGCCCTAGATAAAACTGAACTTTGCAGTGATATGGAACATTATTTCAGGAGACTGCGCCTGAGGGAATATTTCAATGATACAGAAGATTCAGATAAACACTCGGACTGCAGGAAAAGGGATCCTAACAACCAAAAAGGTCAGACTGGACTCCTCCACCTGGACGCAACCCTCATTTGGATAAATACTGCTCAAAAAAATAAAGGGAACACTCAAATAACACATCCTAGGTCTGAATGAATGAAATATTCTCATTGAATACTTTGTTCTGTACAAAGTTGAATGTGCTGACAACAAAATCACACAAAAATCATCAATGGAAATCAAATTTATTAACCAATGGAGGCCTGGATTTGGAGTCACACACAAAATTAAAGTGGAATGTAATGTCCTTAACCCCTCTCTGCCATCAGACGTACTATTCCGTCCATGTGACCCTGGACCTAATTCCCATGGACGGAATAGTACGTCATGGGCGATCAGCTGCGCTCCCCCGCCGCCGGGTGTCAGCTGATTATCACAGCTGACACCCGTGACTGTGTGTCAGGAGTGGTCACGGACCGCTCCCGGCACATTAACCCTTGGCACACCGCGATCAAACATGATCGCGGTGAACCGGGGCACAGGGGAGATTCGCGCAGGCAGGGGGCTCCCTGCGCGCTCCCCTGAGACCCTCAGAGCAGCGCGATGTGTCGCGCTGTTCCGAGGGTCCGTCCTCCCTCCAGGTCCCCGGATCCAAGATGGCGCCGAGGTCCTGCAGGGAGGCGGCTTCCTCAGTGCCTGCTGAGAGCAGGCGCTGGGGAAGCCTGCAGCGATGCCAGAGCGATCGCTGGTGTGACAGAGTGCTGTGCACACTGTCACACCAGCGATCTGATAAAATACTGTGATGTCCCACCCTGGGACAAAGTAAAAAAGTAAAAAAAGTAAAAATAAAAAGTGTAAAAAAAAATCATAAAAAAAAAAAAAAATATTCCCCAATAAATTCATTTTTTCCTGTAAATAAAAAAAACAAAACAATAAAAGTACACATATTTGGTATCGCCACGTCCGTAACGACCCCCCCTATAAAACTGTCCCACTAGTTAACCCCTTTAGTGAACCCCTTAAAAAAAAAAAAAAAAAACGAAGCAAAAAATCAATGCTTTATCATCATACCGCCGAACAAAAAGTGAAATAACACGCGATCAAAAAGACCGATATAAATAAACATGGTACCACTGAAAACATCATCTTGTCCCGCAAAAAACGAGCCATCACACAGCATCATGAGCGAAAAAATAAAAAAGTTATAGCTCGCAGAATAAAGCGATGCAAAAATAATGATTTTTTATATAAAATTGTTTTCATTCTATAAAAGCGCCAAAACCTAAAAAAATGATATAAATGAGGTATCGCCATAATCGTACTGACCCGAAGAATAAAACTGCTTTATCAATTTTACCACACGCGGAACGGTATAAACGCCTCCCCAAAAGAAATTCATGAATTGCTGATTTTTGTTCATTCTAACCACCCAAAAATCGAAATAAAAAGCGATCAAAAAATGTCACGTGCTCAAAAATGGTACAAATAAAAACGTCAACTCGTCCCGCAAAAAATAAGACCTCACATGACTCTGTGGGCCAAAATATGCAAAAATTATAGCTCTCAAAATGTGGTGATGCAAAAAACTATTTTTTGCAATAAAAAGCGTCTTTTAGCGTGACAGCTGCCAATCATAAAAACCCGCTATAAATAGTAAATCAAACCCCCTTTATCACCCCCTTAGTTAGGGAAAAATAATAAAATTAAAAAATGTATTTATTTCCATTTTCCCGTTAGGGTTAGGGTTGCGGCTAAAGTTAGGGTTAGGGTTGGCGCTAACGTTAGTATTAGGGTTAGGGTTGGTGCTAACGTTAGGAATAGGGTTGGATTAGGGTTATGGGTGTGTTAGGGTTAGGTTTGTGGTTAGGGTTGGGACTAGGGTTATTGGTGTTTGGGGTTAGGGTTGGAGTTAGAATTGGGGGTTTCTGCTGTTTAGGACATCAGGGGCTCTCGAAATGTGACATGGCGTCTGATCTCAATTCCAGCCAATTCTGCGTTGAAAAAGTCAAATGGTGCTCCTTCACTTCTGAGCTCTGCCATGCGCCCAAACAGTAGTTTACCCCACATATGGGGTATCAGCATACTCTGGACCCCAAGAGTTATTGTGCAATTTGGCCTATTTCTCCTGTTACCCTTGGGAAAATAAAAAACTGGGGGCGACAAAATCATTTTTGTAAAAAAAAAAATGATTTTTTTGTTTTTACGGCTGTATGTTATAAAACTTCTGTGAAGTACTTGGGGCTTCATAGCGCTCACCACACTTCTAGATAAGTTCCTTGTGGGGTCTATTTTCCAAAATGGGGTCACTTGTGGGGGGTTTCCACTGTTTAGGCGCATCAGGGGCTCTCCAAATGCGACATGACGCCCCCAGACCATTCCATCAAAGTCTGCAATCCAAAACGTCACTACTTCCCTTCCGAGCCCCGACGTGTGCCCATACAGTAGTTTTCTCCCACATATTGGGTATCAGCGTACTCAGGACAATTGGACAACAACTTTTGGGGTCCAATTTCTCCTGTTACCCTTGTGAAAATAAAATATTGGGGGCGAAAAAAATATTTTTGTAAAAAAAAAAGGATTTTTTATTTTTACGGCTGTACGTTATAAACTTCTGTGAAGCACTTCGGGGTTCAAAGTGCTCACCACACATCTAGATAAGTTCCTTGTGGGGTCTATTTTCCAAAATGGGGTCACTTGTGGGGGGTTTCCACTGTTTAGGCGCATCAGGGGTTCTCCAAATGCGACATGACGCCCCCAGACCATTCCATCAAAGTCTGCAATCCAAAACGTCACTACTTCCCTTCCGAGCCCGACGTGCGCCCATACAGTAGTTTACTCCCACATATTGGGTATCAGCGTACTCAGACAAATTGGACAACAACTTTTGGGTCCAATTTCTCCTGTTACCCTTGTGAAAATAAAATATTGGGGGCGAAAAAATCATTTTTGTAAAAAAAAAAAGGATTTTTTATTTTTACGGCTGTACGTTATAAACTTCTGTGAAGCACTTCGGGGTTCAAAGTGCTCACCACACATCTAGATAAGTTCCTTGTGGGGTCTATTTTCCAAAATGGGGTCACTTGTGGGGGGTTTCCACTGTTTAGGCGCATCAGGGGCTCTCCAAATGCGACATGACTCCCCCAGACCATTCCATCAAAGTCTGCAATCCAAAACGTCACTACTTCCCTTCCGAGCCCCGACGTGCGCCCATACAGTAGTTTACTCCCACATATTGGGTATCAGCATACTCAGGACAAATTGGACAACAACTTTTGGGGTCCAATTTCTCCTGCTACCCTTGTGAAAATAAAATATTGGGGGCTAAAAAATCATTTTTGTAAAAAAAAAAAAGAATTTTTTTATTTTACGGCTGTACGTTATAAACTTCTGTGAAGCACTTCGGGGTTCAAAGTGCTCACCACACATCTAGATAAGTTCCTTGTGGGGTCTATTTTCCAAAATGGGGTCACTTGTGGGGGTTTCCACTGTTTAGGCGCATCAGGGGTTCTCCAAATGCGACATGACGCCCCCAGACCATTCCATCAAAGTCTGCAATCCAAAACGTCACTACTTCCCTTCCGAGCCCCGACGTGCGCCCATACAGTAGTTTACTCCCACATATTGGGTATCAGCGTACTCAAGACAAATTGGACAACAACTTTTGGGTCCAATTTCTCCTGTTACCCTTGTGAAAATAAAATATTGGGGGCGAAAAAAATAATTTTTGTAAAAAAAAAAGGATTTTTTTATTTTTACGGCTGTACGTTATAAACTTCTGTGAAGCACTTCGGGGTTCAAAGTGCTCACCACACATCTAGATAAGTTCCTTGTGGGGTCTATTTTCCAAAATGGGGTCACTTGTGGGGGGTTTCCACTGTTTAGGCGCATCAGGGGCTCTCCAAATGCGACATGACTCCCCCAGACCATTCCATCAAAGTTCTGCAATCCAAAACGTCACTACTTCCCTTCCGAGCTCCGACGTGCGCCCATACAGTAGTTTAATCCCACATATTGGGTATCAGCGTACTCAAGACAAATTGGACAACAACTTTTGGGGTCCAATTTCTCCTGTTACCCTTGTGAAAATAAAATATTGGGGGCGAAAAAATCATTTTTGTAAAAAAAAAAAGGATTTTTTATTTTTACGGCTGTACGTTATAAACTTCTGTGAAGCACTTCGGGGTTCAAAGTGCTCACCACACATCTAGATAAGTTCCTTGTGGGGTCTATTTTCCAAAATGGGGTCACTTGTGGGGGGTTTCCACTGTTTAGGCGCATCAGGGGCTCTCCAAATGCGACATGACTCCCCCAGACCATTCCATCAAAGTCTGCAATCCAAAACGTCACTACTTCCCTTCCGAGCCCCGACGTGCGCCCATACAGTAGTTTACTCCCACATATTGGGTATCAGCATACTCAGGACAAATTGGACAACAACTTTTGGGGTCCAATTTCTCCTGCTACCCTTGTGAAAATAAAATATTGGGGGCTAAAAAATCATTTTTGTAAAAAAAAAAAAGGAATTTTTTATTTTTACGGCTGTACGTTATAAACTTCTGTGAAGCACTTCGGGGTTCAAAGTGCTCACCACACATCTAGATAAGTTCCTTGTGGGGTCTATTTTCCAAAATGGGTCATTTGTGGGGGGTTTCCACTGTTTAGGCAGATCAGGAGCTCTCCAAACACGACATGGCATCCAGCCAATTCTGCGTTGAAAAAGTCAAACGGCGCTCCTTCCCTTCCAAACTCTGCCATGCACCCAAACAGTGGTTTACCCCCACATATGGGGTATCAGCGCACTCAGGACAAATTGCACAATAACTTTTGGAGTCTTGTTTCCCTTGGGAAAATAAAAATTGGGGTGAAAAGATCAATTTTGTGGAAAAAATATAATTTTTTAATTTTACGGCTCTACGTTATAAACTTGTGTGAAGCACTTGGGGGTTCAAATTGCTCACCAAAGATCTAGATAAGTTCCTTAGGGCGTCTAGTTTCCCAAATGGGGTCACTTGTGGGGGGTTTCCACTGTTTAGGCACATCAGGGGCTCTCCAAATGCAACATGGCGTCCAATCTCAATTCCAGCCAATTTTGGTTGGAAAAAGTCAAATAGTGCTCCTTCCATTCCGAGCTCTGCCATGCGCCCAAACAGTGGTTCCCCCCACATATGGGGTATCAGCGTACTCAGGACAAATTGGACAACAAATTTTGTGGTCCAATTTTCCTGTTACCTATGGGAAAATAAAAAATTAGTGACTAAGAGATAATTTTTGTGGGAAAAAAAATAGGATTTTTTATTTTCATGCCCGGGCATTATAAACTTGTGTGAAGCACTTGGGGGTTCAAAGTGCTCACCAAAGATGTAGATAAGTTCCTTAGGGGGTCTATCTTCCAAAATGGGGTCACTTGTGGGGGGTTTCCACTGTTTAGGCTCATCTGGGGCACTACAAACGGAACATGACCCCATCAATGTTTGCATTCCAAAACGTTACTGCTTCTTTTCCAAGCCCTGCCGTGCGCCCAAACAGTTTCCCCCCCCCACATATGGGGTATCAGCATACTCAGGACAAATTGGAAAACAAGTTTTGGGGTCCAATTTCCTTGGGAAAAATCAAAAATTTGGGACTAAAAAATCATTTTTGTGGAAAATTGTTTTTTTTTTTTTTCACACCCAGGCATTATAAAACTTTTGTGAAACACTTTGGGGTTCAAAGTGCTCACAACAGATCTAGATAAGTTCCTTAGGGGGTCTAGTTTCCAAAATGGTGTCACTTGTGGGGGGTTTCCACTGTTTAGGCGTATCAGGGGCTCTCCAAACACGACATGGCGTCCAATCTCAATTCCAGCCAATTTTAGTTTGAAAAAGTCAAACGGCGCTCCTTCCCTTACGACTCTGCCGTGTGCCCAAACAGTGGTTTTCCCCCACATATGGGGTATTGGCGTACTCAGGAGAAATTGCACAACAACTTTATCTGTCCATTTTCTCCTTTTACCCTTGTGAAAATAAAAAAAAGTTTGTAAAAGATCATTTTTGTGGCTAAAAAGTTAAATATTAATTTTTTCCATCCACGTTGCTTCAGCTCCTGTGAAGCACCTGAAGGGTTAATAAACTTCTTGAATGTAGTTTTTAGTACCTTGAGGGGTGCAGTTTTTATAATGGTGTCACTTTTGGGTATTTTCTGCCATATAGACCCGTCAAAGTGACTTCAAATGTGAGGTGGTCCCTAAAAAAATGGCTTTGTAAATTTTGTTGTAAAAATGAGAAATCACTGTTCAACTTTTAACCCTTCTAATTTCCTAACAAAGAAAAATGTTGGTTCCAAAATTGTGCTGATGTAAAGTAGACATGTGGGAAATGTTATTTCTTAACTATTTTGTGTGACATATTTCTCTGTTTTAAGGAAAAAAAAATCAAAGTTTGAAAATTGCAAAATTTTTAAAATTTTTGCCATATTTGCGTTTTTTTCAAAAATAAACGCAAGTTATATCGAAGAAATTTTACCACTAACATGAAGTACAATATGTCACGAGAAAACAATCTCAGAATCGCGAAGATCCGTTGAAGCGTTCCAGAGTTATAACCTCATAAAGAGACAGTGGTCAGAATTGTAAAAATTGGCCCGTCATTAACGTGCAAACCACCCTTGGGGGTGAAGGGGTTAAAACAAATAAAAATGAGGCTCAGTATTGTGTGTGGCCTCCACGTGCCTGCATGACCTCCCTACTATGCCTGGGCATGCTCCTGATGAGGCAGCGGATGGTCTCTTGAGGGATCTCCTTCCAAACTTGGAATAAGGCATCCGCCAACTCCTTGGAGCAAGACATGATTTCCCAGATGTGCTCAATCGGATTCAGGTTTGTCGAAAGGGATGCTCAGTCCATAGCTTCAATGCCTTCATCTTGCAGGAACTGCTGACACACTCCAGCCACATGAGGTCTGGCATTGACCTGCATTAGGAGGAACCCATGGCCAACCGCACCAGCATATGGTCTCACAAAGGGCCTGAGGATCTCATCTCGGTACCTAATGGCAGTCAGGCTACCTCTGGGAGCACATGGAGGGTTGTGCGGCCCTCCAAAGAAATGCCACCCCACACCATTACTGACCCACTGCCAAACCGGTCATACTGAAGGATGTTGCAGGCATCAGATCGCTCTCCACGGCGTCTCCAGACTCTATCTCGTCTGTCACATGTGCTCAGTGTGAACCTGCTCTCATCTGTGAAGAGCATAGGGCGCCAGTGGCGAATTTGCCAATCCTGGTGTTCTGTGACAAATGCCAAGCGTCCTGCATGGTGTTGGGCTGTGAGCACAACCCCCATCTGTGGACGTTGGGCACTCAGACCATCCTTATGGGGCGGTTTCTAACCATTTGTGCAGACACATGCACATTTGTGGCCTGCTGGAGGTCATTTTGCAGGGCTCTGACAGTGCTCCTCCTGTTCCTCCTTGCACAAAGGCGGAGGTAGTGGTCCTGCTGCTGGGTTGTTGCACTCCTACGGCCCCCTCCACGTCTCATAGAATCATAGAATCATAGAATGGTAGAGTTGGAAGGGACCTCCTGGGCCATCTGGTCCAACCCTCTGCTCAAAACAGGATTCTCTAAATCATCCCAGACAGATGTCTGTCCAGCCTCTGTTTGAAGACTTCCATTGAAGGAGAACTTACCACCTCTCGTGGCAGCCTGTTCCACTCCTTGATCACCCTAACTGTCAAAAAGTTTTTTCTAATATCTAATCTGTGTCTCCTCCCATTCAGTTTCATCCCATTGCTTCTAGTCTTTCATTGTGCAAATGAGAATAAAGACGATCCTTCTACAATGTGACAGCCCTTGAGATATTTGTAGACAGCTATTAAGTCTCCTCTCAGTCTTCTTTTTTGCAAGCTAAACATTCCCAAATCCAGCAACCGTTCCTCATAGGACATGGTTTGCAGACCGGTCACCATTCTGGTGGCTCTTCTTTGAACTTGCTCCAGTTTGTTGATGTCTTTTTTAAAATGTGGTGCCCAAAACTGGACACAGTATTCCAGATGAGGTCTGACCAAAGAGGAGTAGAGGGGAATAATGACCTCACGTGATCTAGACTGTATGCTTCTGTTGATACATCCTAGAATTGTATTTGCCTTTTTTGCTGCTGCATCACACTGTTGACTCATGTTCAGTCTGTGATCAATTAGTTTACCCAAGTCTTTTTCACATGTGCTGTTACTTAGCCCTATTCCTCCCATTTTGTATATGCTTTTTTCATTTTTATTGCCCAGATGTAGTACTTTGCATTTTCCCTGTTAAAAACCATTCTGTTAGTTGCTGCCCACTGCTCCAGTTTATTGATATCTTTTTGAATCCTCTCTCTCTCTTCTCTAGTATTAGCTACCCCACCTAGCTTTGTGTCATCAGAAAATTTGATCAGTTTACCCTCAATTCCTTCATCTAAATAATTGATAAAGATGTTGAACAATACAGGGCCCAAAACAGAGCCTTGTGGTACCCCACTTGAGACAGTCTTCCAACTGGATGTGCAGCCATTTACGACCACTCTTTGAGTCCGATCACTAAGCCAGTTATGAATCCACCTAACAGTTGCCTTGTCCATTCCATACTTAGTCATTTTTTCAATAAGGATTGTGTGAGATACTTTGTCAAATGCTTTGCTGAAGTCAAGATATACCATATCTACAGCATTTCCCTGATCCACCCAGTCAGTGATTCTGTCATAGAAGGAAATTAAGTTAGTCTGACATGACTTATTAGTTACAAACCCATGCTGACTCTGTTTAATCACTTCATTCTTAGGCAGGTACTTACATACATGTTCTTTAATAATTTGTTCAAAGATCTTTCCTGGTATAGAAGTCAGACTCACCGGCCTGTAGTTCCCTGGTCCACCTTCTTCCCCTTTTTGAAGATAGGAACAACATTTGCTCTTCTCCAGTCTTCTGGGACATCTCCTGTTCTCCAAGAATTTTCAAAGATTATGGACAGTGGTTCAAGAATTTCTTCTGCTATCTCCTTCAGTATTCTGGGGTGTAATTCATCTGGACCTGGAGACTTGAATTCATTTAGGTTAGCTAAGTGTTTCCTCACTGTCTTTCTGTTTATAGATATCCTGGATTCTTCTATTCCTTTAATGGGACAGTGAAGATCAGTTGATGTTACATTTCCTTTCTGAGAGAAAACAGATGCAAAATAGGAATTTAAAAGTTCAGCCTTCTCAACATCCTTTCTTACCATTTCATCATTTTCATCCTGTAAAAATCCTATAGCATCTTTGACATTTTTTTTACTTTTGACGTATCCCCAAAATCCTTTTTTGTTGCTTTTGACATCTCTTGCAAGCCTTAATTCATTGTTAGCTTTAGATAATCTGATTTGTGCCCTGCACGTTCTGCAGATGGCATTATATTCTTCTTTAGATATGCCTCCCTCTTTCCATTTGATAAACATTTCTTTCTTCCTTTTTAGCATATGTTTAAGTTCTGTGTTCATCCATCCTGGTTTCCTTAAATGCTTCCCATTCTTCCCTCTTTTCGGAATTGTTAACGATTGTGCTTTGAGAATCTCATTTTTCAAGATGCCCCATCCTTCCTGGACATTTTTGTCCTCAAGGATATCCTGCCATTGGATCCCTCCAATTCTCTTTCTGAGTCCCTTAAAATCTGCCTTTCTGAAATCTAACCTTGTCGTCTGAGTTTTCACAGGTCTTCCTCCTCTTGTTATCCAAAATTCTAAAATAGCATGGTCACTACCTCCTAGGGTCCCAGCCACTCTTACCTCCTCAACCATTTCCTCCATGTTTATAAGGATTAGATCCAAGGTAGCAGATCCCCTTGTTTTCTCCCCTACCTTTTGAAAGATAAAGTTGTCAGCAAGAGAGGATAAGAATTTCCTTGACCTGTTAGTTTTGCCTGAGAGAGATTACCAACAAATGTCTGGATAGTTGAAATCTCCCATGACCACTATGTCATATTTTTTGGACAACTTGGCCATTTGATGCATAAAGAGTTCATCCATATCTTCAGCTTGCATAGGTGGCCTGTAGTAAATGCCTACAATGGTGTCCTTTCCATTGTTCTGTCCTTGTATTCTTACCCAAACAGTTTCCACAGAACTACCAGTCTCTGAAGCATCAATCTCTGTGCAGATATATGCTTTTCTAACATACAATGCGACACCCCCTCCTCGTTTATCAAGTCTGTTTCTTGCAAATAAGTTGTATCCTTCTAGCCTTGTATTCCAATCATGTGTATCGTCCCACCAAGTTTCAGTGATTCCAATGACATCATACTTCTTCTCCTGCGTTAGTAGTTCCAATACTCCTTGTTTGTTGCCCATGCTTTGTGCATTTGTATAAAAGC
>JARQOD010004509.1:0-54380 GCA_033576555.1 Oophaga sylvatica
TGATCATGCGTAATGTCCTCGGGGGGGTCCCCCACAATCTATGGCATCTGAATGCCGGGCCCCTGAATCGGAAAAAAATCCTCCCCGGTTTGGGGAAATTGGGCATCTGGGACACCCCCCTGACCAGTAGCACCCCCAAACCCCCTTAAACCAAATTAAGTCGGTATTCTGGGGCTTTTTTCACCCGGGCCCAAAAACCCACCGCAACCCCTGGGAAAAACATATGACGATTTAAAAATAGCGCATGGGGCCCCCACCAGTACCCTTTTATAGTAACGCAAGGCCTGCCAAAAAAGGACCAAAAAAAACCTTCCCCAAAACCCCGTGGCCCGGGGCCCTTCTGGGGGCCCAATAGTGCTGCGCAGCCTAGCATGTCCCCTCGACCCCCAATAAGAGATTCCCCTGGGCTGCTCAAAAGAGGAAAAAAGGATTTTGTCCTAAAGAGTCTGCTCGCCGCTAACCAGTACGGCCACAATAGCAACCCGGGAGGGCAGCAGTAATTTTGCCACTGTTAAGGGGCGGAACGGGGACCGAGTCTAAGTGACGGGAACCCTGTGGACGGAGTGGATGGGGGACTGCAGCGGGACTGGTTCGGCCTCCCTTGTGCAGCGTGGGAACTCAAACCCTAACAGCTTACCAAATGAATTTTAAACAAACAATTCAGTTTACAGTTGAATTTTCAGACTTTTCAACTTTCTTTTTGAGTATATCCACATGAACATTGGATGAAGAGTTTAGGAGTTTAGCTCCTTAACATGTGCCACCCTGTTTTTAAAGGGACCAAAAGTAATTGGACAGATTAAATTATTGTAAATAAAATGTTAAATTTCTTTACTTGGTTGAAAATCCTTTGTTGGCAATGCTGCCTGAAGTCTTGAACTCATGGACATCACCAGCGCTGTGTTTCCCCCTTTTTTGATTCTCTGCCGGCCTTCACTGTGGTGGTTTCAGTTGCTGTTTTTTGTGGGCCTTTCTGTCGAAGTTTCGTCTTTAACAAGTCGATGTGAATATTTTGCCGTCCAAAGATGAAAAGTTTTTCTTAGAGTGATACCTTTATTGGCTAACCAGAAAATAATATGTTCGCAAGCTTTCGGCACCAGGTCCTTTTAGGCGGATTACAAATAGCTTAATGAAAAAAAGGGCACAACATTTAAGGGTTTACTACAGTAAAGGGTATCCCACCAAAGCGAGATCGCTAGCGAGACCCGCTAAAGAGATCGTACTGCGTCACCTTTTGTGCGTAGGATCTCGTTAGCGATTTTGTGTGTGTGGACATGTAGCAGCGATATTGCCCCTACTGAGATGTCGCTGACGCTTTTGAACGTTCTGAGCCGTTTTTTGGTCGTTGGTGTCCGCTGGTGGCCTGAATGCTGAGTGTGACACCCTTTATGAACGACTTCACCAGCGTCGCAGGTGGGACTAGGTTTCCCAACGACCGCAGAGGTCGTTATTACATTTCGCTGATGAGTTGTGTTTGGAATCAATAGCATCACATAGCGATTCGCACTAGCGATTCGCCAGGTCGTGTCGCTGTTGTGATCGTGGTGCGATCGTAAGTGTGGGCAGTGTTAAGACATTTGGTGGGGGTGTGATGCTCTTAAAGATTGCCAGGAAATCGAATTGCATTTTTTACAAATGGAGAGGCAGTGGATTGTGTTCTTAGTTATTGGAGTCCTTCTGGTGAAGGTGTGAACTGTGTCCATGTAGTGAGTCATAAATCCAAGTGTTAGATTCAGTCCTAGTGTCAAAGTATTGAAATCCTTATAAGTTTAAATTTCCCAAATTTTTTCTCTTGTCATCTTTAAAATTACCTTTAAGAATTAAGACTTTTTTAACTGTCTACAGTGTCCGTTCCAGAGAAATGTTTTACCACAGGCGTGTCCATTTCATTCCGATTGTATGTCTGTGTAAATTTATCCTTGTCTGTAGTTTTTTGCATGGTTTCTCCAATATAGACACCTCCAGGACCTCGTACACTGTATTGTACCCACATTGGAGGATGTACATGAAAAGGAACCCATGACGTTATGTCCTGATTTGTGTTTGGTACGCGGACTATATTTGTTGATAATATATGGGCACAAGTTTTGCATTTTTTTATTGTTACATGGAATGTGCCGGTCATGATGGTGTGAGAGGACACTTCTGACAAGGATTCCTTAAGTTAGGGGTGTTTGTAGGGAGAAGTGGTGTTCTGGGAATTTGTCTTTAATTTGTGGTCTCTGTGGGGCTATGGGTTGGGTTCCCGCACCAATTTTTTAGGTTTCTCATATGGGGGTTGTTGTGGACCCAAGAGGCACCCGTTGTTGTCCTTTCAGTTTGTAATCCAGGAGGTTGCTTCTTTGGGATTTTTGTAGCCCTGTGGGATCTGTTCATCTATTACTAGTGGATGGGTACCTTGTTTTAGGAATGTATTCCTCAGGAGAAAGCAGCGAGTTCCCTGTCTTCACGGTCTGAACGATCCGTTTATAAACTCAGAGCTTGACTGTAGATGATGGATTTTTTTGTGTGTCTTGGTTGATTGCTGTTCCATCTAAGATATGCTGGAGTCCTGTGGGCTTAGGTAAACTGATGTTTGTTGGCGTTATCCTTGATGTATATGGGTCAAGTCCCGAAAATGTATTTGGGTTTTGAAAAGTTGAGGGGTGGAGCTTGATGGTTGGGGGGGATTTTTTGAAGTTATTGTGGAGGTGAGAGGTATCACGCAAGAAACTCTTGTCATCTTTGGACGGAAAAGTTTCACATAGGATTTTTTCTGGCTAACCGGTACTGTTTTTGAATGTGTCAGAAATGAATTCTGAGCAGAAGCTCCCTCTGGTGGTTACAAACAGTACTGAACCATTATGAAGATTGTGAAGATTGGCAAAAGGGTTACAGACTGGTCTTATTTAAGGGAGGTTCCCTCCATCAGGGTTTTTCCCGGTTTTCAATTTTTTTCTTGTTCAACTTTGGTTCCGGTTAAATTGGAAGCTTGCTGAGTCTTGCCTGATTTTCTGCTAACAGATAAGATATTTTCTCTTTTTTTTTGTGCTTGCTTTTTGCATTTTTTCCTGCACTTCTGTGGAGGCCCGCCAAAGGGTTTTCATGTGTGCATCGCACGAAGATCGTGCGGTTGCACAGTTGACTTCTCACGCTGAGTTGCTGTTTCTTTGTGTTTGGCAGTTGGGAGTTAATTCTGTCTGTGCTCGTTCTGGGGGACTGGGTGAAGTTTTTCTCCCGGCTAAAAATTAATTATTTGTTGTTGGTTTCCTTTAAATCTTGGTTGTTTTGTTTTTGGGGGAGTTGCCAGTGAAATTTTCATGCGACCACAGATAGGATTGTATCTTTTTTGACTTAAGTAAAGAGCTCCTTAGTTGTTTTTAAGCTCACCTTGTTTGAGTTTAATATCCCAGATCTTTTTATGTTCCCTTTTTCCCTGGTTTGATGTGTATGAAGTCTGTGTTTTTCAGTCTGTATTATTGTTAATCTGTGTATTTAGCAGAGATCAGGCCATTTCCCTCTGGTGTTAATTCAGAATCCTTCTTAGACTGATTACAGGGTTTTCGGGAGGATAGGAGACAGGTTTAGGCTGGAGAATTGGACCTCTGAACCATTATCGAACCCCCCAAAGGTGAGGGATTATTAGGACCCCAGTTTTGGGTTCAGGTTAGACCCCGGTCCTCCTCTTTCCTGTGACAGTGTATCAAGTCCTCAAGATTAAACCCTGAGTTCCAACGGATATCGTGTCAGGTAAATCTATTCTATATTTTACATGCTGATGTTGCTAATCTATATGTTGTATAGAGTGTGGTTCTTTTAAGAATAGTTTACTGACATCGTACACATATCATAAGACCGCGTGACATTTTCACTGGCCCATAAAATTATTCCCAGTTGCCATGGATCCAGTAGCCCAGCTGGCTCTGCAGTTGCAGGGATTACCCATGGAGCTGACGGACATTAAGTCCAAAGTTTTGTCTCCCTCGGAGCAAACCAGATTTGAACCAAAAGTAGCTCTTCCGGACAGGTTCACTGGTGGGCGAGAAAAATTTTTTTCCCCTTCCGGGGCATGTAAATTGTATTTTCGGCTTCGGCCTCGATCATCAGGGAGTGAAGAGCAGAGGTGGGAATTGTTATCTCGCTCCTACAAGGGGACCCTCAATCCTGGGCCTTCTCCTTTCCTCCGGGTTTCACCGGCTTACAGTCAGTAGATCGTTTTTTTTACTGCCCTGGGTTGGTATTATGATGACCCAGATCGGGTCTCTCTTGCTGAGACAAAATTACGTAAGATACAGCAGGGAGTCGTTCCGGCGGAGGAATTTGCTTCTGAGTTCCGTAGATGGGCCACAGATACTCAGTGGAATGACCCAGCTCTTAGGACCAGTTTTGTCATGGGCTTTCTGACAAATTAAAGGACGTTTTGGCTCAGTATGATTCTCCTCCATCACTGGAGGCTGCTATGGCCCTAGCTATCCGTACTGATAGACGGCTCCGGGAGAGGTGCGAGGTAACTCCGCCCCCTGTTGTTACTCCACCTACTACTAAAGTCCCTTATGTTGAGGTTCCCCTTGTCTGTTCGGAGGAGCCTATGCAGTTGGGAGGGACATCATTTTGTGGAGGGGATTGGCTGTACGCCGCAGGACTAGAAGGTGTTTCTTCTGCGGGGAAAAGGGACATTTTGTTGGGGGATGTCCCCTCCCGTGCCTTGTTGAGCAAAAAAGTCGCGGAAAACTGTAAATCCCAGGTTGTGTGGTGGACGACAACCTGGGAGTATGTATTTCGTCCGCTAGTTTTCTCAGTTCCTTGTACCAGTGGAGGTGGTGGTTGGTACGAGAGTGGAGAGATTTTCTGTTCTTCTTGATAGTGGGTCCGGGGCTAATTGGTTGACGCTCAGTTTGCTCAGGCTCAAGGTATGCATCTGAGTGTATTGGTCAAACCGATCCCTATATTCTCCATTGACGCCAGGCCTCTCGGCAAAGGTAGCTTTGTTCATGAGGTTCATAACATTGACCTTCGGGTAGGGGCAATACATAGGGAACTATTATCTTGTTATGTGTTGGAGGGTCTACTACTCCTATTGTGTTGGGACTTCCTTGGTTGGTTAAACATAACCCTGTGATTAATTGGCAGTCCAGAGATATAAGCCAATGGGGGGAGTTTTGCAAAAGTAACTGCATGAACACAGTCATCAGTGCGGTCGTGCCTAGTACTTTGCCTCCTTTTTTGGAGGACTTTGGGGATGTGTTCTCTGAGGAGGGGGGTCAGGAGTTGCCTCCTCATCGCGTATATGACTGCTTATTAATTTACTTCCTGATGCTAAGTTACCTAAAGCTAGGTTATATAAACCTTTCTGGTCCTGAGAGGCAGGCTATGAAAGATTATATTTCGGAAAGTCTGGCAAAGGGCATATTAGACCTTCATCTTCCCAGTGGCCGCGGGGTTCTTCTTTGTGAAGAAGAAAGATGGAGGCCTACGCCCTTGCTTGGATTTCCGCGAACTTAATTTGGATTTACTGTTCGAGATCCGTATCCACTCCCTCTGATTCCTGATCTCTTCAATCAAATTGTTGGCGCCAAATGGTTCTCTAAATTGGATCTCAGAGGGGCGTATAATCTGATTAGGATAAAAAGAGGGGGATGAGTGGAAAACGGCGTTTAACACGCCGGAGGGACATTATGAGAACCCTTTTCATGCCTTTTGGTCTGACTACTGCACCAGCAGTATTCCAACATTTTGTTAATGACATTTTTCGTCATCTGGTGGGGCTGTTTGTGGTCGTATATTTGGATGACATTTTAATTTACTCACCAGATCTTGTGTCTCACCAGGAGCATGTGAGACAGGTGTTGCAGATCTTGCGAGACAATAAACTATACGCCAAACTGGAAAGTGTGTATTCGCCGTACAGGAACTTCAGTTTTTGGGTTTCTTGGTGTCAGCCTCCGGTTTCCGTATGGACCCTGAAAAGGTGAGAGCAGTGCTTGAATGGGATCAGCCAGAGGATCTTAAGGCTCTGCAGCGTTTTCTGGGGTTTGCTAACTACTACCGGAAATTTATTTGTAATTTCTCATCTGTTGTCAAACCTCTCACTGACATGACAAGAAAAGGGACGGATTTTTCTAAATGGTCGGACAAAGCTTGCCAAGCTTTTTCCTCTTTGAAAAAATGTTTTGCTTCGGCACCCGTTCTCATCCAACCAGATGCATCACAGCCGTTCGTTGTGGAGGTGGACGCGTCTGACGTAGGGGTGGGTGCAATATTGTCCAGGGTCCGTCCCCTGGTAAATGGCATCCGTGCGCTTTCTTTTCTAAAAAATTGTCGTCCGCCGAAAGGAATTATGATATCGGCAATAGGGAACTTTTGGCCATTAAGTTGGCTTTTGAAGAATGGCGTCACTTTTTGGAGGGGGCAGTCCACCCGGTCACCGTCATTACTGATCACAAGAACCTGCTGTATTTGGAATCTGCTAAGCGTCTGAATTCCAGACAAGCTCGATGGTCGTTGTTTTTTACCAGGTTTAATTTTGTTGTCACTTATCGCCCTGGATCTAAGAATGTTAAGGCGGATGCCTTGTCTCGCAGTTTCCCAGGGGCCGGGAAAATGGATGACCCGATTCCTATCCTTCAGGAGGGGGTGGTAGTGTCGGCTGTGTGTTCTGAGCTTGAGGAGGAGGTGTTAGAGGCTCAGGGGGACGCCCTGCAGGACCTCCAGGGAGACTGTTTGTCCCAAATCAGTTGAGACAAAAGGTTATTGAGGCACATCATAATTCTGCTTTAGCAGGACATCCAGGGAGTAAGGCTACTTTAGATCTCCTTTCTCGCCGGTTTTGGTGGCCTAACGTTAATAAAGATGTTTTAACTTTTGTCGCGTCCTGTGGGGTTTGTGCTCGCTCTAAGACCCCTCATACCCGTCCGTCTGGGACCCTCTTACCCTTGAAACTTCCGGAGCGTCCATGGACTCATTTGTCTATGGACTTCATCACGGACCTTCCTCAGTCGTCAGGGAAGACTGTCATACTGGTGGTTGTTGACAGGTTCAGTAAGATGGCACATTTCATTGCTCTTCCTGCCCTCCCTAATGCTAAAACTCTGGCGCAGGTGTTCATTGGGGAGATTGTGAGACTTCATGGGTTGCCTTCTGATGTGGTGTCAGATAGGGGGTCTCAGTTTGTGTCCAAGTTTTGGAGGGCATTTTGTTTACGTCGGGGGATGCAATTGTCATTTTCCTCGGCTTTTCATCCGCAGACCAATGGTCAGACAGAGCGTCTGAATCAAAGCCTAGAGACTTATCTTCGGTGTTTTGTCTCAGAGAACCAGGAGGACTGGTCTTCTTTCTTGCCTCTGGCAGAGTTCGCTCTTAACAACAGGCGGAGCGAGTCCACTGGTAAGTCCCCGTTTTTTGGGGCATATGGTTTTCATCCCCAGTTTTGTACATTCAATGGGGGGGGCCCTTCTGGGGTTCCTGAGGAGGAGCGTTTCTCGTCGTCACTTGCTTCAGTGTGGAGAGGTGTATTGAATAATCTGAGTGCTATGGGGAACCGTTATAAACGTATGGCTGATAGGAGGAGAGTTTCTGGTCCAGATCTTAATGTGAACGATCTGGTATGGTTGTCTACCAGGAATATAAAACTTAAAGTTCCCTCCTGGAAGCTGGGCCCCAGATTCATCGGGCCGTACAGGATCAGTTCCATAATTAATCCTGTGGCATTTCGTCTGGACCTCCCTCCTACGTTTAAAATACACAATGTGTTCCACAAGTCATTACTTAAGAGGTACGTGGCACCAGTCATACCATCACCTCTACCTCCTCCTCCAGTGGTGGTCAATGGTAACTTGGAGTTTCAAGTGTCAAAGATCATTGACTCACGTCTGAATCGCCGGTCCCTTCAGTACTTGGTGCATTGGAAGGGGTATGGTCCAGAGGAGAGGACGTGGGTTCCTGCGTCTGACATTAACGCAGATCGTTTGGTGCGGACCTTCCACAGAACTCACCCGGGCAAACCTGGCCCTGAGGGTCCGGAGGCCCCTCGTAGAAGGGGGGGGTACTGTCATGTGTGCATCGCCACGAAGATCGTCGCGGTTGCACAGTCTGACTTCTCACAGCTGAGTTGCTGTTTCTTTGTGTTTGGCAGTTAGGGAGTTAATTCTGTCTGTGCTCAGTTCTGGGACTGGGTGCAGTTTTCTCCCGGCTGCAATTAATTATTTGTTGATTGGTTTCCTTTAAATCTCTGGTTGTCTGTGTTGGGAGTTGCCAGTGAAATTCTTCATGCAGACCACAGATAGGATTGTATCTGTATAGACTTAAGTTAAAGAGCTCCTTAGTTGTTTTTAAGCTCACCTTGCTTAGAGTTTAATATCCCAGATCATTTATGTTCCTTCTGTGTTTGAGTGTGTATGCAAGTCTGTGTTTTCTCCAGTCTGTATTATATGTCTAATCTGTGTATTTAGCAGAGATCAGGCCATATCCCTCTGGTGTTAATCAGAATCCTTCTTAGGACTGATTACAGGGTTCAGGGACTGATAGGAGACAGGGTTAGGCTGGAGACTTGGACCTCTGAACCATTATCAGTACCTCCAAGGTGAGGGATTAGTTAGGACCCCAGTTTAGGGTCAGGTTAGACCCCGGTCCTCCTCTTTCCTGTGACAGTGTATCAAGTCCTCAAGATTAACCCTGAGTTCAACGGATATCGTGTCAGGTAAATCTATTCTATATTTACATGCTGATGTTGCTAATCTATATGTTGTATAGAGTGTGGTTCTTTTAAGAATAGTTTACTGACATCGTACACATATCATAAGACCGCGTGACACAGGTCCCCTCCGGGGGCTTGTGCTCCTCTCAGTTTATCTGAGCCACTGTTGTTTGTTCATTTGCCTTTTCCAGTTTTTTCAGTGGCTGCGGCTTAGTTTTGTTACACCAGAGAACTAATTTAGGTGGTAGAGGTCGTGTGATCTCAGGTGTTTTTGCAATTAGTAGAGTTGGTATTTTTTTAGGGTTTTTTGGATTGCAGTAAGTGTCCTTCCTATCCTTTTCTTTCTAGGAAGATTGGGCCCCAACGTTTGCTCATACTATTTTCTGTCTGTGTCTGTATTTCCTCTTGTCTAACCGCCATTACATGTTTGGGGGCTTCCTATGTTCTTTGGGGATCTGCTCCGGGGCAGATAGCTTTCCTCTTTCTATCGTTAGGTGTAGTTAGCCTCTCAGGCTGTGACGAGGTGTCTAGGACCAATGTAGGTACGCTCCACGGCTGCCTTTAGTTGTGGTGGTTAGTCAGGGTACTGCAATCCAGTAGAATCCAACCTCTCTGGTGTATTGCCGTTTTTGCCTGCTCTCCTCAGCTACCAAATCATAACAGTATCACCGGCCAAACTGAAAATTATATGGTACTCACAGAAGGGAAAAATAGTGTGAAAAAAAAAAAAAAGTTGTCAGATTTTTTTTTTTTTTCTGTTTGTTGCATTTTTTTCCCCTCTTTTTCTCTGGGTGCTGAGGATTTTTTTTTCTCTCAATGGAGTTTGCACAGTTGTCTGGCCGTGTGGATCAGCTTGCCACTGAAGTTCGGAGTATTGCTACCTATCTTGCAGGGTTGCCGGTTGTGGAGCCTAGGATCCCCATGCCAGATTTGTTTTTAGGGGATCGAGCTAAATTTCTGAATTTCAAAAATAACTGTAAGTTGTTTTTTGCCTTAAAACCTAAGTCCTCAGGGAACGCAGCACAGCAGGTTCAAATTGTCATCTCTCTCCTGCGTGGCGATCCTCAGGATTGGGCTTTTTCCCTGACACGTGGGGACCCTGTTTTGAGTAATGTTGATGCATTTTTTCTGGCTCTGGGGTTATTGTACGATGATCCTAATGTCACTGATCAAGATGAAAAAACCTTGTTGGCATTAAATCAGGGGCTTGAGGGACTGTCAGAAATTCCGAAAGTGGGCAGTCCTGACCAAATGGAATGATGATGCTTTGGCAGCCCTTTTTCGGAAGGGTCTGTCAGAGAATGTAAAAGATGTTATGGTGGGTTTCCCTGCTCCCTCTGGTCTCAATCATTCTATGTCATTAGTGATTCAAATTGACAGACGTTTGCGTGAGCGTAGAGGTATGCGTGGAATAGTGTTGCCTTGTGAACCAGCTTCTGAACCCATGCAGTGTGATAGAGTGGCTTCTGGGGCACAGCGTCATGAGTTTCGAAAACGCAATGGGTTATGTTTCTACTGTGGTGACGCCTCTCATGCTATTTCAGTCTGCCCTAAGCGGGGAAGACGTTTTGCACGCTCAGTTGTCTTGGGTAGTATTCAGACTAAATTTCTGTTGACTGTTACCCTGATTTGCTCCCTGTCCACATTTTCTGCTCAGGATTTTGTTGATTCGGGAGCAGCTATTAACCTGATGGATTTTGATTTTGCTAAACGTTGTGGGTTTCCCTTGATACCCCTACGGAAGTCTATTCCCCTACTGGGGATTGATTCTACCCCTTTGGCTGAGAATAAACCCCAGTTCTCTACTCAGGTGATAATGAGGGTTGAACCTGATCATCAGGAGAGTTGCAAATTTTTGGTGCTGTATAATCTGCATGACATTATTGTACTAGGTTTCCCTTGGTTACAGTCTCATAATCCTGTTTTGGATTGGAAATCTGTGTCTGTAACCAGTTGGGGCTGCCAATGTGTTAATGCCAACACTCCTGTTTTTTCTGCCTCTCCCAGGCTCAGGATGTTCCTGACTTTTTGACTGATTTTTCTGATGTGTTTAGCGAAAGTAAATCTGCATCCTTGCCCCCCCATAGGAGCTTTGACTGCGCTATTGAATTAGTGCCTGGTAGTAAATTCCCTAAAGGTTGCCTTTTTAACTTGTCTGTACCTGAACATGACGCTATGCGGTCTTATATCAAGGAGTCATTGGAGAAGGGTCATATCAGACCATCCTCTTCACCCTTGGGTGCCGGTTTTTTCTTTGTGGCCAAAAAGGATGGTTCATTAAGGCCGTGTATTGATTATCGTCTCTTGAACAATATCACTGTGAAATATCAATATCCGTTACCCTTGATTTCTGACCTGTTTTCCAGGGTGAAAAGTGCTACTTGGTTTACTAAGCTTGACCTCAGGGGGGCGTATAACCTTATTTGCATTAAGCACGGGGATGAATGGAAGACGGCATTTAATACCCCAGAAGGGCATTTTGAGTACCTAGTGATGCCCTTTGGGCTCACTAATGCTCCTTCTGTCTTACAGTCCTTCATGAATGACATTTTCAGGGATTTTGTGGATAAATTTCTGATTGTTTATTTGGATGATATCTTGATTTTTTCCAATGACTGGGACTCTCATGTGAAACATGTTCGGACTGTGTTCCAGATTTTGAGAGAGAATGCTCTGTATGTGAAGGGATCAAAGTGTCTTTTTGGCGTACAGAGGATCTCATTTCTGGGATTCATTTTGTCCCCATCTGTTATTGAAATGGACCCGGTCAAGGTTCAGGCCATCTGTGATTGGGTCCAACCTACTTGATTAAAGGCTCTTCAGAGATTCTTGGGTTTTGCCAATTTTTATCGTAAATTTATTGGTAATTTCTCTGTTATTGTTAAACCATTGACTGATTTGACCAAAAAGGGTTCTGATGTGGTGAATTGGCCTCCTGAGGCAGTCTCTGCGTTTCAGGAACTTAAGCAGAGATTCACTTCTGCTCCTGTTCTACGGCAGCCTGATGTTTCTCTGCCATTTCAGGTGGAGGTTGATGCCTCTGAAAATGGGGCAGGTGCCATTTTGACCCAAAGAGATCCAGAGACCTCTAAAAGTAACCCTTGTGCCTTTTTCTCTCGAAAATTTTCTCCAACTGAACGTAATTATGACGTGGGTAATCGGGAGTTATTGGCCATGAAGTGGGCTTTTGAAGAGTGGAGACATTGGCTGGAGGGAGCCAATATCAGGTGGTGGTCCTCACGGACCATAAGAATCTGGTTTATCTGGAATCAGCCAAGCGACTTAATCCTAGACAGGCCAGGTGGGCCTTGTTTTTCACACGTTTTAATTTTGTGGTTTCCTTTCTTCCTGGCACTAAGAATGTTAAGGCGGATGCCCTCTCGAGGAGTTTCCTTGCGGACTCTCCTGAGTTATCTGATCCTGCTGTTATTTTGAAAGAGGGTGTAGTTCTTTCCGCCATCTCGCCCAATTTGAGACTGGCTCTGGAAGGGTGTCAGGAGGATAAACCCGAGCTCTGCCCTATTGGGAAATTGTTTGTCCCAGACCGGTGGAAAAAGAGTGTGATGTCTGAGATTCATTGTTCCGCGTTGGCCGGTCATCCCGGAATTTTTGGTACCAGAGACTTGGTTAGTCGGTCCTTTTGGTGGTCTACTTTGTCTCGTGACGTCAGGGAATTTGTGCAGTCCTGCGGGACTTGCTCTCGCTCCAAGCCTTGCTCTCGCTCTAGTGGTTTGTTGATGCCATTGCCTGTGCCCAAGAGACCATGGACCCATATCTCTATGGATTTCATTTCCGACCTCCCTGTTTCTCAGAGAATGACCGTTATCTGGGTGATTTGTGATAGGTTTTCCAAAATGATACATCTTGTGCCATTACCTAAGTTGCCTTCCTCCTCCGAATTGGTGCCTTTGTTCCTTCAGCACGTGGTTCGGTTACACGGCATTCCTGAGAACATTGTGTCTGACAGAGGAGTCCAGTTTGTTTCCAGATTTTGGAGGACTTTTTGTTCTAAACTTGGTGTTCAATTGTCTTTCTCCTCGGCTTTTCATCCTCAGACCAATGGACAAACTGAGAGAACAAACCAGACATTGGAGACTTATCTGAGATGCTTTGTGTCTGCTGATCAAGATGACTGGGTCTCTTTTTTGCCTTTGGCTGAGTTTGCTCTTAATAATAGGGCTAGCTCTGCCACTTTGATGTCTCCATTTTTCTGCAATTTTGGGTTTCACCCTCGATTTTCTTCGGGACAGACGGAGGCTTCTGTCTGTCCAGGTGTTAACTCTGTTGTGGAGCGTATGCAGCAGATTTGGGACCAGGTAGTGGAGAGGTTGTCCCTCTCTCAGGAGAGGGCCCAGCGGTTTGCCAACCGGCATAGGTCTGATGGTCCTCGGTTTGAAGTGGGGGACTTGGTCTGGTTGTCCTCAAGAATTATCCCTATGAGAGTTGCATCTCCTAAGTTTAAGCCTAGGTTCATTGGACCTTATAAGATCATGGAGATTCTTAATCCTGTTTCCTTTCGTCTACTTCTTCCAGGGACATTTAAGATCCATAACGTGTTCCACAAGTCCTTATTGAAGAGGTTTGTCGAGCCAGTGGTTCCTATGGCTGCGCCTCCTGACCCTGTTTTGGTTGAGGCAATCTGGAGTATGTGGTTGAGAAAATATTGGATTCTCGTTTTTCTAGACGGAAACTCCAGTATTTGGTTAAGTGGAGAGGTTATGGTCAGGATGACAATTCTTGGGTGTTTGCTTCGGACATCCATGCTAGGAGACTGATCCGTGCGTATCACAGAGCTCATCCTGACCGACTTGGTTGCCCAAATGAGGGTTCAGTGACCCCTCCTCAAGGGGGGGTACTGTTGTGAATGTGTTAGAAATGAATTCTGAGCAGAAGCTCCCTCTGGTGGTTACAAACTGTACTGAACCATTCAATGAAGATTGTGAAGATTGGCAATCAGGAGTTACAGACTGGTCTTATATAAGGGAGGTTCCCTCCCATCAGGGTTGGCGGTGATCAATTGTTCTTGTCTCAACTTTGGTTCCTGGTTCACTTGGAAGCTTGCTGAGTCTTGCCTGCATCTTCTGCTAACAGATAAGATATTTTCTGCTTTTATTTTTGTGCTTGCTTTTTGCATTTTTTCCTGCACTTCTGTGGAGGTCAGCCAGGTCCCCTCCGGGGGCTTGTGCTCCTCTCAGTTTATCTGAGCCACTGTTGTTTGTTCATTTGCCTTTTCCAGTTTTTTCAGTGGCTGCGGCTTAGTTTTGTTACACCAGAGAACTAATTTAGGTGGTAGAGGTCGTGTGATCTCAGGTGTTTTTGCAATTAGTAGAGTTGGTATTTTTTTAGGGTTTTTTGGATTGCAGTAAGTGTCCTTCCTATCCTTTTCTTTCTAGGAAGATTGGGCCCCAACGTTTGCTCATACTATTTTCTGTCTGTGTCTGTATTTCCTCTTGTCTAACCGCCATTACATGTTTGGGGGCTTCCTATGTTCTTTGGGGACCTGCTCCGGGGCAGATAGCTTTCCTCTTTCTATCTTTAGGTGTAGTTAGCCTCTCAGGCTGTGACGAGGCGTCTAGGACCAACGTAGGTACGCTCCACGGCTGCCTTTAGTTGTGGTGGTTAGTCAGGGTACTGCAATCCAGTAGATTCCAACCTCTCTGGTGTATTGCCGTTTTTGCCTGCTCTCCTCAGCTACCAAATCATAACAGGTACCACAAAATAATTTATTATTGTACGTCTTTAACAAGTGAAATGCATGCTCAATTGGGTTGAGATCAGGTGACTGACTTGGCCATTCAAGAATATTCCACTTCTTTGCTTTAATAAACTCCTGGGTTGCTTTGGCTTTATGTTTTGGGTCATTGTCCATCTGTAGTATGAAACGACGACCAATCAGTTTGGCTGCATTTGGCTGGATCTGAGCACACAGTATGGCTCTGAATACCTCAGAATTCATTCGGCTGCTTTTGTCCTGTGTCACATCATCAATAAACACTAGTGACCCAGTGCCACTGGCAGCCATGCATGCCCAAGCAATCACACTGCCTTTGCCGTGTTTTACAGATGATGTGTTATGCTTTGGCTCTGTACCACGCCCTCGCCATTCTTTTCTCTTTCCATCATTCTGGTAGAGGTTGATCTTGGTTTCATCTGTCCAAAGAATGTTCTTCCAGAACTGTGTTGGATTTTTTAGATGTTTTTTAGCAAAGTCCAGCCTAGCCTTTTTATTCTTGATGCTTATGAGTGGCTTGCACTGTGCAGTGAACCCTCTGTATTTACTTTCATGCAGTCTTCTCTTTATGGTAGATTTGGATATTGATACGCCAACCTCTTGGAGAGTGTTGTTCACTTGGTTGGCTGTTGTGAAGGGGTTTCTCTTCACCATGGAGAGTATTCTGCGATCTTCCACCACTGTTGGCTTCCATGGGCGCCCAGGTCTTTTTGTATTGATGAATTCACCAGTGCTTTCTTTCTTTCTCAGAATGTACCAAACTGTAGATTTTACCACTCCTAATGTTGTAGCAATTTCTCAGAGGGTTTTTTTCTGTTTTTGCAGCTTAAGGATGGCTTGTTTCACCTGCATGGAGAGCTCCTTTGACCGCATGTTTCCTTCACAGCAAAACCTTCCAAATGCAAACAGCACACCTCAAATCAACTCAAGTACTTTTATCTGCTTAATTGAGAATGACATAATGAAGGGATTGCCCACACCTGTCCATGGAAGAGCCTTGGAGTCGATTGTCCAATTACTTTTGGTCCCTTTAAAAACAGGGTGGCACATGTTAAGGAGCTGAAACTCCTAAACCCTTCATCCAATTTTAATGTGGATACCCTCAAATGAAAGCTGAAAGTCTGAACTTCAACTGCATCTGAATTGTTTTGTTTAAAATTCATTGTGGTAATGTCTAGAACCAAAATTACATAAATGTTGTCTCTGTCCAAATATATATGGACCTAACTGTACAGTCACATGCTCTTCCTATGTGAGCCTCAGAGAGTTTTTTTTTAACTTTATAAACAGCATACTAATCTAGTAACTAAACACTCATAGATAGTGTGGTGTAGTGACCCCTGATGCAGCTAGGGGGCACTGTGTATGCTCCTCGGGATATGCATGGAGGCATGATTTGTGTTGTGGTAAAGGACCTGTGATGAGGTCATGACCAGGTGACCTAACCATGTGATCCTGACCTCATCTGTGGGTGGAGTTACACCTATGTAACGAAGTGTGCTTGGCACCTGTGAGAGAGTGTGTGGGAGTCTGTGAGTGTGAACAGACTTCCATGTGTCCAAGGCAGGACATTACAGAGAGGTCTCTGTGACTGAAGAGTGAGGCTCCAGGCAGGAGCTGAAGCATTGAAGAGCTGTATTATATGTTACCATATGGTTTATGATGTAATAAACCTAAGGACTTTTTGCATAAGATCGAGTCTCCTGATTTACCTCTGAAGCAGCCGAGTGAGTGAAACCTTACAATTGGTGGATGGAATGCTGGCAGCGGCCCAAGGAGCACATGTTCCAGGACTGGGAATCAGGAACCAGAGGAGGAACGGACGGTCTGTGAAAACCGTGACTGTGACCAGTGGTCACGAATAAACTGTGTTCATGTTTATGTGGTGCCTCTGATATGAGGTAGCTGAAGAAACTGTTAAGCAGTGGTGACAGACAGGAGTCTGTGTTATGTGACCGGGGTCATTGAGAAGTAAGCAAAAAGCATGCTGAGAAGATACCTCAGAGGAGGTGTCCGGAAACCTGCGTGGCCAGCAGGTAACAGACAGGAGTCTGTGGTGTACTGACGGGTCAGTGAGACTGTTTTTTTCCTTTGTGGGATGCCTCTCTGAGAGAGGAGGTGTCCGGAAATCTCTGTGGCCAAGAGTGACAGACAGGAGTCTGTGGTGTGCTGACGGGTCAGTGAGAAAGACTGTATTTTTGTGTTTGCTGGGTACCTCTGAGGCTGAGGTCTCCAGGAACCTGTGTGGCTGACACCAACAGGGGACGGTCTTGACAACCGTGCTAGGCTGGTTGGGATCAGTGAGAAGAATCAGTGAGAAACTGTTTTTTTTTCTCTGGGACACGTGTGAGGTGTTTGCTGTGGCTCGTGGAGTCATGAAGGTGACAAGCGGCTGGCTGTGACTCGTGGGGTCACGAAGGTGACAAGCGGCAAGACAGCGCAGCGTGCAGAGACTTGTGGTGGCAGGAGCTACAGTGACTGTTGCAGCAAGAGGTTCTGCAGCAGCCGGAGCTGCAGTAGCAGCCACAGCAGCTTGGGAGTAGCATCTGGAGGTGCTGGTTGTTGGTGGCTGCAACGGAAGCGGTAGCAGTACCACCAGGAGCTGGTGTGGTAAAGAGGACAGTGTGAACCGAGGCACACGGACTCTTAAAGGGCCAGTACACGCCCTAAGTAAAAGACACTGTGTAGTGTCGGCGTCCCTGCCCTCTGCCAGGCAGGGACGCTGTTCCCCTCACCCCTCTGCTCCAGGTCCGGCGTCCTCCTGCCGCTCTGCTGGCGGCGCACGCTCCTTTCCTGCCACTGTGCTTAGGGCACACGCGCGGGCGCTGCCCGCCCTCTTAAAGGGGCCGCGCGCGTCGTCCTAAGGAGTCCCTGGCCAATGGCCGGAGGACTTCACCTTATATAAGGCCCCTCCTCCAAAATGGAGGTGCCCGAGCAATGTTGTTGCACTGTTCACTACTCTGCTTCAGTCCTCAGGGTCCTTGCCAGATACCTGTCTGATTCCTGCCAGGTTGCTGTCTGTTACCTGCCTGCTAGCTCACCTGGGAGCGCTCATCTGTTACCTGCCTGCTGGCCTACCTGGAGGCCTGCTGTCACGTACCGTGATCTTCTGCTTTCCAGTTGACTCTTGCCCGCTCACCTGGAGCGCTCATCTGTTACCTGCTTGCTAGCACACCTGGGAGCGCTCATCTGTTACCTGCCTGCTGGCCTACCTGGAGGCTCTGCCGTCACGTACCGTGATCTTCTGCTATTCCAGTGACTCTCGCCCGCTCACCTGGGAGCGCTCATCTGTTACCTGCTTGCTAGCACACCTGGGAGCGCTCATCTGTTACCTGCCTGCTAGCCTACCTGGAGGCTCTGCCGTCACGTACCGTGATCTTCTGCTATTCCAGTGACTCTCGCCCGCTCACCTGGGAGCGCTCATCTGTCACCTGCCTGCTAGCCTACCTGGAGGCTCAGCCATCACAGGTCGTATCTACTCGTCCAGAGACTGCCCCGGTCACTTGCCGTGACCTCCTGCCTACTCATCCAGAGACTGCCCCGGTCACTTGCCGTGACCTCCTGCCCACTCGTCCAGAGACTGCCCCGGTCACTTGCCGTGACCTCCTGCCCACTCGTCCAGAGACTGCCCCGGTCACTTGCCGTGACCTCCTGCCCACTCATCCAGAAACTGCCTCGGTCACTTGCCGCGACTTCCTGCCCGTCCACCCTGGTCGCCACCTGCTCTCTTACAAGGTCCGCCCCTTTGTATAGTAGCTCAGAGGTTCCGCCTCCAAGACCCGTTACAGTTTGCTCGGGCAATGGAACCCGTGGCGCCCAAGTTCCTCCATCTCGGACCTGTGTCATGAACTGTCCCGTCAGAAGTCCCAACAGGAGTCCATCCTGGGTCACCTGCGGAATGTCAATTCTCGCCTGGACACTCTGACAGCTCCACCAGCAACCACCGCTGGTGCCATGACTCGCAATCCGGCAGCCCCTCTGCTCCCCAATACCATGGGCTCCTGTCACGGACTCCGGCTCTCCGCACCTTCTCGCTTCGGAGGCGACCCTGCTCAGGCTCGGGGCTTCATTAATCAGTGCACTCTGCACTTTGAACTCCTCTCCCACCAGTTTAACTCCGACCGGGCCAAAATTGCCTTCATCATGTCCCATCTCACTGGGGAGGCCCTGGCCTGGCTGAATCCTCTTTGGGAGAGAGGAGATCCTCTGGTGTCCGACCTGCCTGCCTTTCTCGCGGCTTTCCGGAAGGTCTTTGACGAACCCGGACGAAAGATCTCATCCGCATCATCTCTGCTACGCCTCCGTCAGGGAAATCTCACCGTGGGCCAATATGCCATACGGTTTCGTACCCTTGCATCGGAGCTGGCCTGGGACAACGACGCTCTGGTATCCGTTTTCTGGGAGGGTTTGTCCGGCCGTATTAAAGATGAACTCGCCGGTCGGGACATTCCTACCACTCTTGATGACCTTATAACTCTCGCCACCCGGATTGACCTACGGTTCCAGGAGCGGGCCAAAGAGGTCACCCGTGAGAGGAGGTTTCCACGTCTAGCTCCTACGTTTCAGAAACCCGTCACTCCCTCCGTTTCTCACCAATTACACTCTCCTGAGCCTATGCAGGTCGACCAGACCAAGATGGTCAAAACCCGTCAGGACTTACGCCGTGCCGAGGGGAGTTGCTTCTACTGTGGCAGTAAGGAGCATCGGATTCGTACCTGTCCGGAGAGGTCGGGAAACGCCTGTGTCTAGGTTCGCTCAGAGAGGTCGACCTAGACAAGGAGAAAGCCTCTCCATCTCTGCTGCTGTCAGTCTCAATTCTCTGTGGGGAGAATCGTTATTTTGAACTAGCCCAACTTGACTCTGGAGCAGCCGGGAATCTTATGTCACAGTCCCTGGTAGAAAAATACCGCATTCCCACCAAACCTCTGGTTGTACCTTTATCAGTCGCTGCTGTGGACAGGGGTCTTTTACCACACCCATCCAACTCATCACCGAACCCATAACTCTGCAAGTGGGAATGCTGCATTCTGAGAGCATCTCTTTTCATGTTCTGCCTGGACTCTCTCACGCCCTCTTACTAGGGCTACCTTGGCTCCAGAGACATGGACCCGTGTTCGACTGGCAGACCGGAGAGGTTCTTCGCTGGGGACAGGATTGTCATAAGACGTGTTTGGTTCCTGTTCATCCTGTCTGTCCTTCTCCTACCCCAACTAATCTACCTGGACTTCCGATTCCCTATTGGTCATTTGCTGATGTCTTTAATAAAAAAGAGGCAGAGACATTACCTCCTCACAGACCATACGATTGTCCTATCGACCTGTTATCTAGTACTACGCCTCCCCGTGGACGTATTTACCCATTATCCGCTGCTGAGACCCGGTCGATGTCCGAATATATCGAGGAGAATTTGGCTAGGGGATTCATCCGGAAATCTACCTCCCCGGCAGGAGCAGGCTTCTTTTTCGTAAAAAAGAAGGACGGCTCTCTCCGCCCCTGTATAGACTATAGAGGTCTTAACCAGATCACGGTGAAGAATAAGTACCCCCTTCCGCTCATTCCAGAATTATTTGATCGTTTGAGGGGGGCTAGAATCTTCACCAAACTGGATCTCCATGGGGCATACAACCTGGTCCGTATCCGTCAAGGGATGAATGGAAGACTGCATTTAACACCCGGGACGGCCACTATGAATATCTAGTGATGCCCTTTGGTCTCTGTAATGCTCCTGCCGTCTTTCAAGAGTTGGTCAATGACATCTTCCGGGACCTTCTCTACTCATGCGTAGTGGTGTACCTGGACGACATCTTGGTCTTCTCTCCGGATCTCCAGACTCACCGGAGGGACGTTCGTCAGGTTCTGCTCAGGCAGAATCACCTCTTCGCTAAATTTGAGAAATGCCTCTTTGAGCAGACCTCGTTGCCGTTTTTGGGCTACGTTATTTCTCAGACCGGCCTACGAATGGATCCAGAGAAACTGTCGGCCATCGAGAAATGGCCCCGACCGGAGGGATTGAAGGCCATTCAGCGGTTCCTGGGCTTCGCCAACTACTACCGCCTCTTCATACCGCACTTCTCTTCCCGGACTGGCCCAATTTCCGCACTTACCCGTAAGGGTACTAACCCCAAAGAGTGGACGCTCGAAGCAGAGGAGGCCTTTCTTTCCTTAAAGCAGGCCTTCTCTTCCGCCCCGGTGCTGCATCGCCCGGATGGCAACAAGCAGTTCTTCATGGAGGTTGACGCTTCCTCCTCTGGAGCCGGAGCGGTACTTACTCAAAAATCATCTTCCGGGAGGATGGTAACTTGTGGCTTCTTCTCCAAACTCTTCTCCTCTTCTGAGCGCAATTATTCCATAGGAGACCGAGAGTTATTGGCCATCAAGCTGGCATTGGAGGAGTGGCGTTACTTACTCGAGGGGGCTCTTCATCCGGTAATTATTTACACTGACCACAAAAACTTGGCTTACCTCCAGCATGCCCAGAGACTTAACCCGCGCCAGGCCCGGTGGTCCTTGTTTTTTGCTCGTTTTGATTTTGTTCTACATTTTCGCCCGGCAGACAAGAACATCAAGGCGGACGCCTTGTCCCGATCCTTCCTGGTGTCGGATCTCGAGGAGGAACCTAAACATATCATCGATCCCGCCAGAGTAATGCAGGTGTCTCCCGTGAGTCTAAATCGTCTCCCTCCCGGTAAGACGTTCGTATCGGTACCCGATCGGGAGAGGATCCTACACTGGTGTCATTTGTCTAAATTAGCTGGCCACGCCGGTCAAAAAAAGACCCTCCAGCTAATTACTCGGCATTACTGGTGGCCTACCCTGCACAAGGACGTAATAGACTTTGTTTCTGCCTGTGCCTCATGTGGCCGCAACAAGGTTCCGAGACACCTGCCTGCCGGTCGCCTCCTTCCGCTTCCTGTACCCGCTGCTCCCTGGCAGCATATAGCCATGGACTTCATAACGGACCTCCCCGTGTCTGCCGGTTGTACGGTCATTTGGGTGGTCGTTGACCGCTTTTCCAAGATGGCTCACTTTATTCCCCTGCCAGGCCTCCCGTCTGCACCCAAGCTGGCTAAAGACTTTATCCGCCACATCTTCCGTCTTCATGGCCTGCCCCGCCATATCGTGTCGGATCGAGGGGTACAGTTCACCTCACGTTTCTGGAGAGCCACTTGTAAATTGCTAGACGTCACCTTGGACTTCTCCTCCGCCTACCACCCACAGTCCAATGGTCAAGTGGAGCGGGTCAATCAGATCCTGACCAGTTACCTCCGGCACTTCGTTAATGTCCACCATTCTGACTGGGTGGATCTCCTGCCATGGGCCGAATTTTCTTACAACAATCACGAGAGCGAATCTTCCTCCAAATCCCCGTTTTTTGTAGTCTTCGGTCAGCATCCTCGGATCCCATTTCCCGTCTCCATCTCAGTGGACAATCCGGCTGCGGAATCTCTTGTTAACAAATTTTCCTCCATATGGGAGAGTACCCGGTCCGCACTCCTTCTGTCATCCGAGCGTATGAAAAGACATGCTGACAAAAAACGTCTGGATCCTCCGCAATTCCGTCCTGGGGATAAGGTCTGGCTCTCGTCCAAGTATGTCTGGCTCAAGATTCCTTCCTATAAGTTAGGGCCTCGATTCATCGGTCCTTTGGAGGTCATCAGTCAGATCAACCCAGTGGCCTATAAATTGAAACTTCCGGCCAACTTGCGGATCCCTAACTCCTTCCATGTATCTCTCCTCAAACCGGTGGTACTTAACTCTTTTTCCAAGTCTACAGGTACGCCTCCTGCTCCGGTTTCAGCTGAAAACGAATTTGAGGTAGAGAACATTTTGGCCACCAAAAGGGTAAGAAGGAAGACCTATTTTTTGGTGGATTGGAAGGGGTTTGGTCCTGAGGAGAGAACGTGGGAGCCTCGGGAGAACATCCATGCCCCTCTCATCCTAGCTAAATTTCTTTCTGGCCTAAAAAAGGGAGGCCTAAAGGGGGGTACTGTAGCGTCGGCGTCCCTGCCCTCTGCCAGGCAGGGACGCTGTTCCCCTCACCCCTCTGCTCCAGGTCCGGCATCCTCCTGCCGCTCTGCTGGCGGCGCACGCTCCTTTCCTGCCACTGTGCTTAGGGCGCGCGGGCGCTGCCCGCCCTCTTAAAGGGGCCGCGCGCGTCGTCCTAAGGAGTCCGGATCCTTCACCTTATATAAGGCCCCTCCTCCAAAATGGAGGTGCCCGAGCAATGTTGTTGCACTGTTCACTACTCTGCTTCAGTCCTCAGGGTCCTTGCCAGATACCTGTCTGATTCCTGCCAGGTTGCTGTCTGTTACCTGCCTGCTAGCTCACCTGGGAGCGCTCATCTGTTACCTGCCTGCTGGCCTACCTGGAGGCTCTGCCGTCACGTACCGTGATCTTCTGCTATTCCAGTGACTCTCGCCCGCTCACCTGGGAGCGCTCATCTGTTACCTGCTTGCTAGCACACCTGGGAGTGCTCATCTGTTACCTGCCTGCTGGCCTACCTGGAGGCTCTGCCGTCACGTACCGTGATCTTCTGCTATTCCAGTGACTCTCGCCCGCTCACCTGGGAGCGCTCATCTGTTACCTGCTTGCGAGCACACCTGGGAGCGCTCATCTGTTACCTGCCTGCTAGCCTACCTGGAGGCTCTGCCGTCACGTACCGTGATCTTCTGCTATTCCAGTGACTCTCGCCCGCTCACCTGGGAGCGCTCATCTGTACCTGCCTGCTAGCCTACCTGGAGGCTCAACCATCACAGGTCGTATCTACTCATCCAGAGACTGCCCCGGTCACTTGCCGTGACCTCCTGCCTACTCATCCAGAGACTGCCCCGGTCACTTGCCGTGACCTCTTGCCCACTCGTCCAGAGACTGCCCCGGTCACTTGCCGTGACCTCCTGCCCACTCGTCCGAGACTGCCCCGGTCACTTGCCGTGACCTCCTGCCTACTCATCCAGAGACTGCCCCGGTCACTTGCCGTGACCTCCTGCCCACTCGTCCAGAGACTGCCCCGGTCACTTGCCGTGACCTCCTGCCCACTCATCCAGAGACTGCCTCGGTCACTTGCTGCGACTTCCTGGCCGTCCACCCTGGTCACCACCCGCTCTCTTACAAGGTCCGCCCCTTTGTATAGTAGCTCAGAGGTTCCGCCTCCCAGACCCGTTACACACTGTCTAAGGGTACTGTGTGGACTGGGGCCTGTAAGAGCCGTGGTGTGTTCCCCAGTGATGGCTGGTGTCCCTAAAAGGGGAGGAGTCCCAAAAGGGGGGCGGCAACCCAAAACAGGTATGATTACCCAAAAGGGGGCGGTAACCAAATTGGGATTGTGGCCCGAAAGGGGGTGGAGTCTCAAAAGGGGGTGGTAGCCCAAATCAGTAAAGTGGCCCGAAAGGGGGCGGAGTCCCAAAAGGGGGTGGCACCGGTTTCCTCAGTGGACATATCTGAGGAACAGCGGTGTGGGTGTTATACGTATTCCGCATGTGGCATAGACTTCCCGTTTGATAACAGCCCACAGGTGTGTACGGTAATGTTGCATAGGGAAGGAGTCTCTAGACAGTTGGACTCAAAGAGTCAGGTGACTCTGAAAGGAACTCCGCTAGTTCTCTGTCTGACCGAGAAAAAGGTCCAGGTGTGCTGCATCCACGGGCTCATTGTGGACTATTTGGTAGACAGGGTGACGCTTGAGATGTCCACAAGTGTCGAGGATCAAGATGGCGGTATACCACCGAACGTATTGTACCCCTATGAGAGGGAACGGGACTTTGTATTTTTTGAAAATGCATGGGAGGTTGATGTAGTGTGGGGTTGCTCAGAGGAGAGACGGAATGACCCTAAGGGAGCCCCATCCCAGCAGGCGGCTGTAGTGGTTCCTTGCCGTGTGAAGTGTGAAAAGGAGGTAAACCCTAATAGCGATAGTCCCGAGCCCCAGGTGACCAGAAGAAAGTGTGAGTCAGACCAACTCGGGGACTTGGAGGTGACGAGACGTGTGACCGTGGGAAACGGTTTAGCTCTAGCGCAGGGGTCTGACACCTGTCTAGGTGGGGACGTGCTGTTCCAGGATGACAGGGGGAGTGGGAGTGACTCCTGTGCAGACTGTGACTCGACCGCAAGGGAAAGCGAGTGCAGTAAGGTGGAGCAAAGTAAAAATGGTAGATCTTCCTCTCGCCGCAGGGGCCGCGGAAAGGCGGGACAGGCTACAGCCTCTAAGAAGAGAAATGATGAGGAAGAGTCAGGGTCAGGTACCGGTCAGGTTACTGTCCTTGATAAAGAGGTCACGTTATCTCTGACAAATCCCAGCACAGAGGTAGGGCTGGAGGTAGAACAGACCTGTAGTAGATCCACATCTGCAATGCCCGGAAAGGGTGAAATGGCTCAGTATGATGAAGGCTCCAGGGTACCGGAGGTAGAGCTGCTGAAAGAAACAGTAAAAGAGGCAGTTGAGCAAGAAAGGGTCCTGAGTAGTGTTGAGCGATACTGCTCGATATCTAAAAATATCGGATCGGAATGGCATCGCCGATATCACTAAATATCGGCGATATCCGATTCCGATACCGGAAGTCCCATGTAAGTCTATGGGAACAAAATATCGCAACTAAAAAAAAAATTTCTTTCCTTGTAAACACAAAATATACACACTTAGAATACATATATATATATATATATATAACATGTCATTGTGACATATATATATATATATACATATATTTATAGTTTATTCACTTCTACATAGTAAAATAGCCTCTGATTCAATTGCCGGGTAAAGCCGGCATTTGTGAAAAGACAGAAGCACCCGAGGGTCCAGTCGCCACAGAGATGTTGCATCACACCCAGCGGTGTGACAACTTACTCTCAGGTAAGGAGGAAACACCCCATTGACTCCAACCACTGCATTCAACAGTACACTATGCCAGCTGAGTGTAGGCGGACCCAATGGGATGGTCTAGCTCAGGCTGGTTAGAACAGGGTGTAGCTAGTTGGATGGGAGGGGTTGAGGCAGCCTTATGCTGCATGTCTTTGTAGTAAGAATTGTTTCCTTTCCTGCTTTCTTACTACGTCGCATACTCCACTCTGCTACATCACTCTGCACCATTGCTCTATCTCACATCTATCTGCCCTGGAAGGATACCGTCTTACCTGTACAAGACTTATCACCTAGCTGCACTACACCATCCCTGCCAGAGGACCTGCACAGCAGCGCTGGTCACCCTGACCAGGTACTACAGGTGGCGTCACGACAAACTACACAAACATTCTATCATCCCCTGGAAATATCCCACATTCCAGTGAGCGACCAGGGCACGGACATAGCTGTGCTACCCGTCACATCCCCCATAGAAGTCGACGGGCTTGGTGCCGAGTACCCCCAAAACCTGTGGCTCTGTGCGACTCAACTTTGGCGTCACGAAACAGGATTCAGAAGCTCGCTATAAGCGAGTCCTGTGTGCCTTAATTGAACTGTTTTTTTGCTTGAGAATTGCAAAAATCATCATAGACTGTATTTGCCATTTTTCCGTCATATCTGCGCCACGAGGCACAGGTGAAGAATAAGGGCGTGCTCTCGTGGGCGTACACTCACTCCGTGGCGCGAAAACGATGTCCGCACACTCTAAATGTTACTGCAATGTAAGATCGTGCCCCACAGCTCTGGAGTTCCGTCTCCTCATCCTCCTCAGTGGGCGGAAACGAACGCGAAGGTCCGCCTCCCTACAAAAGATGTCGCCTCTCCTGATGCTAATGACACATGTGACTTGGCAGAGATGGCGAATGGACGTGAGCAGAAGTGGGAAGGGATGGAGGAGTCAGAGCTCTCTCCCCACGGAAGCGACCCGATCGCCACGGAGCCACCGTTTGGCACCTGGCCTGGAAACCCTCCTACGCTGGAAGAAGCGGAGGATACCCTGAGAGACCTGGCCCGGCACCGGGAGGAGGTCGCCAGGATGGAAGCGAGCTGGCGGGCCCTAAAACTACAATTGGAGCGGAGCCAATCCCTCTTACCCCCTGAAGTGTCTGTACCGGAAGGTGAGGCACCCGTTCCAGTAGAGGAGGCCGTGCGGGCATCCCAGCCCTTGCAATCTGAACCGGTTGCCAGTATCTCAGTGGAGGCACCCGTTCCAGTAGAGGAGGCCGTGCGGGCATCCCAGCCCTTGCAATCTGAACCGGTTGCCAGTATCACAGTGGAGGCACCCGTTCCTGCTGAAAACGCCGCACCAGCACCCCAGATCCCGCTGTCTGCCCCCGTCGCTGAGGCAGAAGAAGCGACACCCGTCCTCATGGAGGAGGCCGCGCAGGCACCAGAGCTCTACCTGCCTGTACCGGAGCCCCGACCGTCATCTGTTCCAGAGCCGGCTGCTTCCGCCACAGGTGAGCGCCGCCAGGACTGGCGGGCGCCAGGAGAGCTGCCGCAAACCGGACATCGTAAGCTGGCGTTTGATGTTGGAGACATGGAGCTGCTGGTGGAGGAGAATTACAACCGGCGTCAGGAGGAAGAGTGGAGACGTCGGGAGCGGGAAGCAGAGCGACAAAGGGAGCAGCGAGAATCCCAAAAGCTTCGGCAACGTCACCTGGAGAAGGACCTGGCAGAGAAGGCACGTATGAGAAAGGATAAAAGTACGGTGAGGGAGCCGCGGCGTAAGGGTGCAGTACGGAACTTTAAGTTAAAAGGTGGTTGGGGCTTCATCCAGGAGCCTGGACTTTATTTAGAAGTTTTTGTAACCCGGCGGGACGTGGAGGCTCACCTCCCAGAAGGACACCCGGGGAGGGACCTGTTGCCAGGAGACTTGGTGACTTACACCCGACACTGGGGTTACAATGGATGGTACGCCCTAAATGTTACCAGGTGCGACCCCTACTCCCCAGAGTGTCAGGAAACTGACAGACCCTGCGAGCCTTCAGCCTCCCCCAACCAGGCCTCTGCACAAGTGCCCACCCCACGCCGTAAATCTCCCCAGCCTCCCTCAGTGGTCTCCTCAGCAGCCCCAGCTATGGACATGATAATGATAGCTGGCCCGTACCCGGCGCCTGTTAGGCCCCCTGGGGTTCGTTCAGTCCGGGACATAGGGGTCCAGACCCGGAGGGAGATGAAAGAGGTGGCCACACAGACCCAGATAGCGGGTCACGATCGTCACTGTACAGGCCACACGACGTCATCAGGTCTGGGTGGACCCTCCTGTCACGGATGTTTGGCAAGCTCCAGAACAGTACCAGGTGGTACCTGTAAGAGGCCAGCCAAAGAAGTCTAAATAACCCGGACAGGGTCTCTGTATGTAAATAGTTAAATTATTGATGTACCCGGACGGGTGAATGTTCATAAAAAGAAGTTTATTGTTGCCTTAATATACCCAGCTTGGGTAATGGTTTGATGTACCCGGACGGGTGAATGTTCAGAAGAACAAGTTTATTGTTGCCTTAATATACCCAGGTTGGGTAATGGTGTTTCACTGTAATGAAAATGTTGAACTTTGAAGCCATGAACTGTACTGGCTCACAAACTTTCCTGTAAATAGTTGGCACTTCGGTGCTCCATCTTGGTTTTACAAAAAACTTTACTGTGCACTATTTTCAACTACCTCAGAAACTAAAAACCCGTTTGATGTGGCCGAAAGTGAGGTCTGCTCAAGGAAAGTCTTGCAGCCCACCCAAGACCACAGTTGGAGGTTTGGAGCGGGTCCTCCACAAGCACAAGTAAAGGACACTGTGAAGTTACCCCGGTGGGGTTGTAGTCATAAGAAGTCTCCACGAACTTCGGCACTAATGCTATTTGCACTTTTGTTGAATATGTATTTAAACACATTAACACATATCAAGGTTATGAACAGTAACAAAACATGTCACATAATATAAGCCATTTGCACTTTTGTAATGTTATTATTAAAAATTTTATTATGCAACGTTTAACTTGAAGGTTTCCTGCTTTCTTACTACGTCGCATAGTCCACTCTGCTACATCACTTTGCACCATTGCTCTATCTCACATCTATCTGCCCTGGAAGGATAGCGTGTTACCTGTAGAAGACTTTTCACCTACCTGCACTACACCATCCCTTCCAGAGGACCTGCACAGCAGCGCTGGACACCCTGACCAGGTACTACAGGTGGCGTCACGACAAACTACACGAACATTCTATCATCCCCTGGAAATATCCCACATTCCAGTGATCGCCCAGGTCACGGACCGAGCTGTGCTACTCGTGACATCCCCCATAGAAGTCGACGTGATCGGTGCCGAGTACCACCAAAACCCCTGTCTCTGTGCGACTCAACTTCCCTCACTGTGCTGGCACTTTACATTTACAATGCCTCTGGGTTTTTTTTTGGGGGGGTGGGGAAATTCTGACTTTTGCTATGGGGCACCATGATTTATATGTACGCCCCTGCTGCTGAGGCACGGTATTTAAGGCTGTTAAGGAGCCAATATCCATGGACCTTGCCAGCAGCGTAGGACTGGAGTACCTTGGGCCCACCAGAGAAAATTATTCTTGGGGCCCACCATCATACTTCCCAACCTTTAAAGAAGGGAAAGAGGGACAAAGGCTGTGGCACGCTGTGCCTGCTGCAGCAAATTTTAGGCCATGCCACGTTGCACCACAGACTGTCCAGGAGTTGGTGGATGCTTTAGTCCAGGTGTGGGAGGAGATCCCTCACGAGACCATCCGTCGCGCTCATCAGGAGCATGGCCAGAAGTTGTAGGGAGGTCATACAGCATACTCCCAAATTTGGAAGACAGGAAAAGTGGATTAAAGGCTGCGGCGCGTGTTGCGCGCCGCTGAAAATTTTAGGCCACGCCCCGACAACACCCATTTCACAGCTAATCACACCCATATCCTCGCCCCAAGCGTAACCATTTAGCACTGCTGATCACACTGACTGGTAATGAGGGCACAGTGGCTGGTACTGAGGAAAAGAAAGAAAGAGCAGCGAGAGAGAAAGAACAAACAGAGAAAGAAAGAGAGGAAAGAAAGAAAAGAGAGAAAGAAAGAACAGAGAGAAAAAAGAACAGAGAGCGAGAAGGAAAGAACAGAGAGCGAGAAAGAAAGACTAGAGAGAGAGCCATAGGCGTAGCTAGGGTTTTGGTTTAGTGGGGGCAAAACTTCTGAGTGGGCCCATCATCAGAGAACCTCAGCAAATGACCGCGCTGTTGGCCAAAATAATCTATATATAAAAAGACCAATATTGATATTACCGCCATATGGTCTGTGTTAAATAATACCAGTCCTACAGAACATATAATAGATTACAGCACAGGTACAGATAATGACTTACCGCTGATGTTCTTTCTAATGGAATTGTTCACTTTTCATGTCTTTTCCATCTGGCCCACACCGACATGACGACTTCTCCAGCCAGGACTCGACTGCACCCCCATTAAAAAAAAATAAAAAAAAACTCACCTCCCGGCTCCTGTGCTGCTCACTGTTCTCCCTCTCAGCGTCTGACAGCGGGCGCCGGCAGGTGATGTTATTGCGCCCGCTGTCATACGCTGAGAGGGGGATTATGGGAGAGAAGGAGCGCTCGCTCCTTCTCTCTCCATGCGGTCAGCTTTATCGGCTGGATGCCGATACAGCTGACCCTCCGATGACGGGTGGGGGGCCAACTGCTGGCACCGGGCCCCCCCAACGCCTGTTCAGGCCCCATAGCTTCCGGGCGGCAGAGCAGGGAGAGCGATTCTCCTGCTCTGCCGCAAATGTAACTGATCGTAGCTCCGGGTGGGCCCCCTCAGAGCGCGGGCCCCGGGGCCACCGCCCCCTCTGCCCCGCGACCTATCCTTTCAAATCAGGGCCCACCACGCAGGAGCTGGGGCCCACCGTAGGTTTCTCCGGTGTCCCGGTGTCTCAGTCCGACCCTGCTTGCCAGCCTGATAATACCAGGCCACAGCAGTCTGCATATCTTGGCTGGTTAACAAAAATAGGGGATCCCCTCGAAAAAAATTGGCGTGGGGTCCCCCCTATTTTTGTTAACCAGCCAGATGAAGCAGACTGCTGAGGCCTGGTTTTTCAGGCTGGTAAGGATCCAATATCCATGGACCTTGCCAGCCTGATAATACCAGGCCACAGCAGTCTGCATATCTTGGCTGGTTAACAAAAATAGGGGATCCCCTCGAAAAAAAAACGGCGTAGGGGTCCCCCTATTTTTGTTAACCAGCCAAGTAAAATGCAGACTGCTGCGGCCTGGTATTAAAAGACTGTCAAGGCCCATGGATTTTGGCCCTCAACAGCCTGATAATACCAGGCTACAGCAGCCCCACATTTGGCGCATCAAAAGATGTGCCAATTGTGGCACTTTACCCGGCTCTTCCCACTGCCCTGTAGCGGTGGCAAGTGGGGTAATAAGGGGTTAATGTCACCGTTGATTGCACAGTGAGAATAAGCCCGGTTAATAATGGAGAGGTGTCAATAAGACACCGATCCATTATTAATCCCAAAGTTTTTAAATGTATAAAAAAAAAGACACAGCAAGAAAAAAGTATTTTAATGAAATAAAAGAGACAACACAGTTTTCATTAATTTTATTATACTCTCATTCCTGCGACGCCATCGATCTCCTGTAAAAAAAGAAAAAAAACAAAACAACAGTATACCACCTGTCCGACGCAGTCCATAGTAACGAGTGTCCCACGACGATCCAGCTCTGCTACATCGCAATGACAGGCAGAGCCTGTCATCGCGACGCAGCACAGCTGATTACCTGCTTCCCCGGCGGTGACGTCATCGGACTGACTGCTTTACGGCCGGGATTACCCAGCAGTCACTGCAGTTATCGCGAGAAACTGCATGTGACCGCCGGGGAAAGATGATGGCGGCCATCAAGCAGTCCAGCCCGTGACCGCCGGAGATCTTCTGCCAGGTAAGTGCCGCTGACTCCTGACAGACCCGACCGACGGACACTGACAGTGACAGTGACAAATCCGATTCCGGTATCCGATAAGACGAAAATATCGGAACTAAGTATCGAAAGTCCGATAGAGCTAATATCGGCCGATACCCGATACTTGCGGTATCGTATCGCTCAACACTAGTCCTGAGACGAATAATTGAGCACAGAATGGAGGAGCTGGAGAAGGAAGTCTCTAAGCTCAGAGATCATCTGTCAGCGTGTCATAATATGAACAAGGCCCTATGGAAAGATATGGAGGTGCTCAGAGAGGCCCAGGAGAAGCATCAGCAGGAACTTCTCCGGAGGGAGGATGAGTGTCGCGGCTTGGCAGAGGAGTGAGATAAAGTTCTTCGTAAGCTCAAGATGGAGAAAGAGACTAATGCCCAGCTCCAGAAATCCACGGGAGACGAAGTACAGCAAGCAAAGTGCCACACAGATGGCCACACAAGAAATGTTGAGGTCTTGGAGAACTGCGCTGATGCTCAGGAGGAGGAGGTCCAACAGCATGTTCAGGAAAAGGAGACATCGCTTTTCAAGTGTATGATAGAGGTACCCGAAGACATGCAAAAAGCTTGTGCCAGTGAGGATGTACATGAGGCCTTTAGAAAAGCGGTAGAAGCATGTAGTGTGAACTGGGTGCCAGAGATGAAACAGTTAGTCATACTCTCGACTAGGGAAGTCACAATGAAGCGAGTAGCTATCCTGAGGGACATGCACCTACATTGTCTCCGCACTAAGCAAATGATCCTGGTGAGAAATCACGAAGCCGCTCGACGTTTGGAGCAAGCAAGAAAGGCTCAAAATCGGCTTGGATGGGTGGAAGACATCATTCAAGTGCCCAGAGGTCTGGTGAAGAAAGTCATCGGAAGACTTGGGAAAGTGATGCAGGAGATGGTGAATAAGTCCGGTGTGACGAGAGTCAGGATTCCGGCTGATGACAAAGTACAGGTCAGGGGTGAAGATGGGATGGTTCCATTCCTCGTTGTCGGATCCAGAGAGAGCCTTGGGAATATCCGGATGCTCCTGGAGTATCGTGTGTCATACTTGAGAGAAGTAGAGCAGCTACGACTGGAGAGGGAGCAGGTCAACAGAGAGCTGCAAAAAATGGAAAGAAGATGGCCGCCACCTTCAATCCGTAGTGTTGAGAGGCGAAGAGCGCCTGATGGAAGAGGTAGAAATAGTGATGCCTCAGTTAGCTCAGTGATGAGTGACCTAAGCAGGAGAACCTGTAGTGGACGAAATGAAAATGACTCAGACCAGACAGGACGTATGGGTGCAAGTGAATTGCGACGCCGTACTGACCGCTGGGGATGCGGGTGGTCTGACAGAGGGCCCGACTTAGCCAGACGGTTTGACTGGCAGAGACGACCGAGAAGGATCTCTGGTCGGCTAACAAGTGTTCAACCCCACAAGTTTGAACAGAGGGGGGAGGTATGTGGTGTAGTGACCCCTGATGCAGCTAGGGGGCACTGTGTATGCTCCTCGGGATATGCATGGAGGCATGATTTGTGTTGTGGTAAAGGACCTGTGATGAGGTCATGACCAGGTGACCTAACCATGTGATCCTGACCTCATCTGTGGGTGGAGTTACACCTATGTAACGAAGTGTGCTTGGCACCTGTGAGAGAGTGTGTGGGAGTCTGTGAGTGTGAACAGACTTCCATGTGTCCAAGGCAGGACATTACAGAGAGGTCTCTGTGACTGAAGAGTGAGGCTCCAGGCAGGAGCTGAAGCATTGAAGAGCTGTATTATATGTTACCATATGGTTTATGATGTAATAAACCTAAGGACTTTTTGCATAAGATCGAGTCTCCTGATTTACCTCTGAAGCAGCCGAGTGAGTGAAACCTTACAATAGGAATGGAGTTGTTGCACCAAACAAATTCCAACAACTACTCAACAACTACTTATCCTGTTAGTCCCATTGTGGTTCTGAAGTCTACAAACTTGGCTCTTGATAATGGCTTTGTCATACCATCAGCTATCATCTTGTCAGACTCGCAATAAACAAACTCGAGTACACCATGTTCCTGTTGGCATATGCAACAGATTGGGACTTATTATAAGTAAAAGGAGGACTTTATACTAACCACACAGCAGACGGCGATAGTGTATAAAGTTATATGCTTGCTGTAATGTGGGGAGGGAAACTCTCTTGTTGTTGTTGTTGGTTGTTTTACCTTTGCTTCCTGTTTCGTTTTCTCCATGGACTGTGTGACACTGAGTTGTATCTCATGTTTATCCAGTATGAAGTAAATACTGTTTACTCAAGATATCTTGCTGTCTGAAGCTTGCGTAAGAACAGTGCCGACGATAAGAAGATGCACTCTGCGACAGGTTATGGGCCCAGACACCCCAGACACTACAAGCCCAGGCAGAAGGATCGCGGTTTATAACCCCAGATAACAGAGTACAGAGATAAGCTCTGTAAACAGAAGGAAATAAATCCAGATACAGAGTGACAAAGGAATTCATGACCCCAGGAGCTGGATATAATTACAGAGAATTCAACACAAGCAGGACATACAGGAACTATCAGAAGAAAGAAAAAAAAAGAAAAAACAGGAGAATATCTTCAGTACAACTCTCTAAACAAGTAAGTCTATATAAAGATGATGAATAACACAGAACTGAAATTCACAGTAGTTAAACTGAATAGTGAAAATTATCAGTTATGGAAATTTAAAGTAGAGATGTTGTTATCTAAGGATGATTTATGGGAAGTAATTGTTACAGAAAGACCAGATCAAGATAATCAGACATGGGATAAAAAGAATAGACAAGCGAGAGCCACCATTAGCTTATTAGTGGATGATGCTCAATTAATACATACAAGAAATAAAGAAACAGCAAAAGGAATGTGGGAAGCATTAAGAAAACTGTATGAAAGACCTAGCTTGAATCACAAATTATTTTTATTAAGAAAGCTTTACAGTATGAGATTGAGTGCAAATGATGACATGCAGAAGCACATATTCTCAATGATGGTAGTGATATCACAGCTAAGATCTATTGGTAAAGACATTAAAGAAAGTCATATAGCAGCTATATTGTTGTGCAGTTTACCAGATTCGTATACAGCCTTTATAAATGTCCTTGAGATGAGACCAGAAACTGACATTACATTAGATTTTGTGAAAACAAGACTAATGGATGAATATCAGAGAAGAAAAGAACAAAGCAATGATTCTTCTACTGAAAAGGACAGTGAAAACACTCTTAAAGCTACAGAATTTAAAAAGCCCTATAATAAAGAGACAAGAGAATGCTTCAGATGTAAGAAAAAATGTCATTTAAAGAAAGACTGTACCATATGGAAAGCAGAACATCAAAAATTACAACATAAAAAGCATATACAGAAAGTGAAAAACACAATTTCCGATTCGTGTGAGAATAATTGGAATGGCACATTCAAAATAACAGACAAGAAATCATCACTTGGTTGGTTTATTGATTCAGGAGCAACAAGTCATATGACAAGTGACAAGAATTTTTTACTGATCTTGATTTAGATAAGAAAGAAGCCATTTATCTTGCAGATGGAAGCAAAATAACCGCAGAAGGTATCGGACAAGGTATGCTAAATTGTTCAAACAAGTTCGGACAAGATTCAAAGATACTTGTACAGGATGTGTTGTATGTTCCAAAATTGGAAGGCGGATTATTATCTGTGAAACGTTTAACAGCAAAAGGACTAAAGCTGTGGTTCCACGGTCCGGAACCACAGCGCTTTAGATGGAGCGGAAAGTCCCCTAGTGAACGCGCGCGGTCAATCCGGATGTGTTCATTGAACACATCCGGAACACATCCGTAATGACCGCAGGGCTACACAGGCCTGTGTTATTTCCCTTGCGGTGAGCAAGGGAATATGACATGCTGCGATCTAAAAAGACGCGCAGCATGTCCGTTAATGCAGGTCTGCCGCCTGCGTGTTTTTACGCATAGTGGAGACGGGATTTCTTGAAATCCCCTCCACTATGCTGTAACATCTGGACTCTGCGTGTTTGACGCTGCGCCAGCACACAGCGTCAAACACGCAGCAATTACTGAAGAAATCCGGATGTGGAAACATACCCTTACAGTAAAATTCAAAGACAATGAGTGTGCAATTATTGCAGGAAACAAGATGATAACCAAAGTCAAGGCAGATGAACAATTATATCATTTTGACAAACCAAAGGAACAGATGAAGGTATGTACACATGATCACAAAAAGTGTATTCACATGTGGCATAGACGTCTAGGACATAGACACCCGGACAGTATAAGGGAACTACAGAGAAAAGAATTGACAAAAGATTTAAAAATATCAGATTGCTCAATAATACCATAATATGTGAATGTTGCATAAAATCCAAAGCCACAAGGATATCTATTCCAAAAGAAAGTGAGATGACAAGCGAAAGACCACTTGATTTGGTGCATACTGACGTATGTGGACCCATGAAAGTGACTACATCAGGAGGCAATAGATACATGTTGACTTTTATAGACGACTACTCAAGATACACAGTCACATACTTAATTAAGAACAAAAGTGAAGTTTTTGATAAACTTGTAGACTATGTAACAAGATCAAGTAACAAATTTCAAAGGAAGCCAATTGTCATCAGAAGTGATAATGGAGGTGAATTTACAGGTCACAGAATAGAAGACTACTTAAGACAAAATGGAATAGAACATCAGAAAACTGTTCCATACACACCTGAACAAAATGGAGTAGCAGAAAGGAAAAACAGAACTCTAACAGAAATGATGAGATGTATGCTGACAGATTCTAAACTACCAGAGAAATATTGGGGTGAGGCAGCAACAGGGCCGGCTCCAGGTTTTTATGGGCCCTGGGCGAAAGAGTCTCAGTGGGCCCCTTTAACACAGACCACGATTCATGATGCACAGATACTTCAGAGAAATATGGGTATAGTACAATGCCAAACACTTCTCTTCTTCCATTACATGACTGATACCTATTGTAAATTGTACAATAGCTCAAAAACCGCCAAATCCTCACAGCGCACAGTACAGACCGGACAGTACAGTCCTCCATACAATATTATGGGCACCACATAGTCTCCCCCTCATCACCCATATAATACCCCATGCAGGATGTCACCCCCACACCCCCCATATAATGCTTCATACAGAATACTGGACCCAATATAATGCTCCATACAGAATACTGGACCACATATATTGCTCCATACAAAATATGAGCTCTCCTCTACACGTGCGCGTTCTGCATGTTACGGCTCAGAAAGGGCGCTGTGGAAAGACTCCCCATTTCATCATCATTGCCTGCCCATTATCTTCATCATTGCCTCCCCATCATCATCATTGCCTGCCCATCATCATCATCATTGCCTCCCCATCATCATCATCATCATCATTTCCTCCCTATCATCATCATCATTGCCTCCCCATTATCATTGCCTCCCCATCATCATCATCATTGCCTCCCCATTATCATTGCCTCCCCATCATCATCATCATCATTGCCTCCCCATTAATATCATCATTATCATTGCCTTCCCATTATCATTGCCTCCCCATCATCATCATCATCGCCTCCCCATCATCATTGCCTCCCCATCATCATCATCATCATTGTCTCCCCATTATCATTGCCTCCCCATCATCATCATTGCCTCCCCATTAATATCATCATCATCATCATTGCCTTCCCATTATCATTGCCTCCACATCATCATCATTGCCTCCCCATTAAGATCATCATCATCATTGCCTTCCCATTATCATTGCCTCGCCATCAACATCATTGCCTCCCCATTAATATCATCATCATCATTGCCTTCCCATTATCATTGCCTCCCCATCATCATCATCATCATTGTCTCCTCACCATCATCACTGCCTCTCCTCACCACCATCACTGCCTCCCCACCACCATCACACATACAGCACCACACACAGACAGCACCGCAGCACTCTCTCATATACATACACACACACACACACACACCTCACATACATATACATACATATGCACACATACACCTCACCTGTCCGGCGTCCGCGCCCTCTCTGCCACAGCCGGCCACTGAATGATGATGTCATTCAGCGGCGCTGCTGTGAGAGAGGAAGCGCCGGCGCAGGCACCCCCTGGAGCCCAGAGCTGCGGCAGCGGAGGCACGGGGAGAGGTAAGTATTGCGCCGGCTGCTGACGGGGCCCTGAGCAAGCGGGGGGGCCCAGTGGCGGCGCTGGCACCGCTAATGGGCGCTGGGGTGCCCGACGGCGAGTGGGCCCCCCCACCTGCTCAGGGCCCCGGCACTTGCTCGGGTATGCCGGGTGCTGACACCGGCCCTGGGCAGCAATAACAGCTACATATCTACAGAACCAACTTTTTTTTCCAGAAAACTGAAGAAAACTCCATATGAACTGTGGCAAGGTATGAAACCAAGTGTCAATCATTTAAAAGTTTTTGGATGTAAGGTTGTTATATTCATTCCAACAGAAAAACGTTCCAAACTTCAAAACAGATCCATGGAAGGGATATTTGTTGGATATAGTGAAAACTGCAAAGGATATAGAATCTTAGATCCCAAAACAGACAGAGTTACAGTGAGTAACAGTGTGACATTCATTGAAGATTTAAATGAAGACATTATGATTTCAGTTGAAACAAAAAATGAGAAAAACAATAGTGACATAATTGAAGAAATATCTGATGAGAAAGAAGTAGAAATTAATGAAGAACAAAATACTGAAAGTGAAGAATCACAACTACAAACAGACACAGAACCAAGACGTTCAATAAGAGAGAACAAAAGAAAACCACCAAAACGTCTCTCATACAAGACAAGTATAAGAAAAATCTATGAGCCTACCTCTTGGGAAGACATATCTAAACTTCCTGAAGAAGAAGCTAATAATTGGCTAGAAGCAACAGAAACAGAAATTAAATCCATGCATGATTCAAATACATGGACACTAACAGATTTGCCAGAAGGAAGAAAAGCCATAGGATGTAAATGGATTTTTAAAGTAAAATACCAAACAGATGGCACACCTGAAATATATCGAGCAAGACTCGTAGCTAAAGGGTATTCTCAAAAATATGGAGAAGACTATGATGAAACATTTGCTCCAGTTGTCAAACACACTACAATAAGAACTTTACTTACAGTTGCAGCAATGGAAAAGATGGAACTAAGACATCTGGATATAAAGACAGCTTTTTTGAATGGAGATTTAACAGAAGACATTTACATGGAACAACCTCAAGGATTCAAAGATGAAAGAAATCCAAACAAAGTTTGTAAACTACAGAAAAGCATATATGGTTTAAAGCAAGCAGCTAAAGCGTGGAATGACAAAATCACGCAAGTACTAACAAATGAAAAATTTCAAAGAAGCAAAGCTGATCCATGCTTGTACACAAAAAGGCTGAGTAATAGATAGATTTATGTACTCATATATGTAGATGACATTTTGATTTGTTTTAAACAAGAAAGGGATAAAGAAAACATTCTAAAAATCCTGAAACAAAATTTTGAAATCAAAGACTTGGGAAATGTAAAACAGTACCTAGGAATACAGATAGAAAGAGAAGAAGACGGAAGTTTCCTACTGAATCAAAATCACATGATTCAAGACATAACACAAAAATTTGGACTAAAGGATGCAAAAACAGTAAAGTCTCCAATGGAAACTAATTATCTCAAAGAGATGAACAGTGAAAAAAATATGCTACCAAACAATGAAGAATACAGAACAGCACTAGGAAAACTACTGTATCTCGCGACCATTACAAGACCAGACATCGCAGCAGCAGTAGGAATCCTGAGTAGAAAGGTATCAAAACCAAATAAAGCTGATTGGAATGCCGTGAAGAGAGTAATACGTTATTTGAAAGGAACTAGCAATGTTAAGCTGAAATTACCCACAGGTGATAATTGCATTTTAGCAGGATATGTTGATGCAGATTGGGCTGGAGATCCAACTGACAGAAGATCTACCAGTGGACATATTTTTTTTCTCTCAGGTGGACCAATAAGTTGGACAAATAAGAAACAGTCAATTGTGACACTATCTTCAACAGAAGCAGAATATGTTGCAGCAGCACATGCGAGTCAAGAAGTAATGTGGTTAAGACAATTGTTGACAGAATTAGGACAACCACAGTTGGAACCAACAAAACTAAAAGAGGACAATCAAGGATGTCTTGTTCTTGCTCAAATAGAAAGCGTCAATCCAAGAACCAAGCATATTGATGTGAAATATCATTTCTTGAGAGATCATCAGGATCAAGGAGTCTTGAAGTTGGAGTATTGCCCTACTGAAGAAATGACAGCAGACATTTTCACAAGGCGTTGAATGCTGATAAACATCAGAGACTAATAAAAAAGTTGGGTTTGATTGAATAAGTCCTTACTGTTGAGAAAGGGTGTTGGCATATGCAACAGTTTGGGACTTATTATAAGTAAAAGGAGGACTTTATACTAACCAGACAGCAGATGGTGATAGTGTGTAAAATTATATGCTTGCTGTAATGTGGGAGGGAAACTCTCTTGTTGTTGGTTGTTTTACCTTTGCTTCCTGTTTCGTTTTCTCCATGGACTGTGTGACACTGAATTGTATCTCATGTTTATCCAGTATGAAGTAAATTGTCAGGACTCTGAACATTTTTCATCACCTTTTGTGCATTACTGCCCTTATCCAAGATGGCATCTTTGGTCTCATGTGTACTGTGTCTTCCTGCTATATAACTCCACCCCAGCCTTCAGTCTGTGCTAGAGTATTCTGCCTTGCATCCAGCTTTTGACCTCTGGTGGCTCCCTGGCTTTGTACCTGCTCCTGTGAACCTGTTTATGATCCTGCTACTCTCCTCTGAGTTCCTGCTGCATACCCCGGTTTTCAGTAATCCTCCTTCATCTGGCTGCTAGTGTTACTCCCCTCTGCATTTTCTGGACACGTAAGCTGTTGCAGCTCTGCGCTGCTTAAAACTGAGACTATCACCCAGGCCTCCCTGGTTGAGCTAAAGATATCATTTGAACTGCCTACCTGTGCTTGGACTAAACTAAGACTTATTCGTTGTCAAGTATCCTCAAGTTTAACTGTGCTTCATAGACTCTCTGCTTGATTGCATTTCTCTCTGAAGTTTCCTATAGACTGTTAAGCTGCATTTATTATCTACACCAAGTGTTGTGGACTTGAGCTTTGCTTTGCACCTGTTTGAATCACCGTGTGATAATATAGACTTTACCACTTATAAGACTGTGTCCTGTAGTTGTCTTGTTCCACGCAAGAAGTCTCCTGAGTTATCCCCTATAATTATTACATAAATACTGTTTACTCAAGATGTCTTGCTGTCTGAAGCTTGCGTAAGTACAGTGCCGACGATAAGAAGATGCACTCTGCGACAGTTCCAGTCTCTTATGCGTGGCTTGCTTACATGTCGGTAGAGAATTCCAACTGTGGCTGTGATATCCGGACGAGTTGTGGTTGCTACGTATAGAAGCAGCCCCACTGCTTGTCTGTAACTCTCATTGCTGGGTAGAAAATCTTCTTTTCCTTCCAACTTTAAGTAGGACGGTCCATTGGTGTTGACGCACCTTTGCTTCTGACATTCCAAACTGGTTTAGTATTGCGGAAATTTTAGAACTTTGGTTGAGAAGAAAACACCCATCTTCCTCTCTCTGGATTTGGATTCCCAAATAATAGGTCACATATCCAAGGTCCTTAGTCTCAAAGTGCTGGTTTAGAATTTCACTAGCTTTGCAATTTCTTTTTCATCTTGATGAGACATGATTACATCGTCTACATATTGGAGAACATACATCCACTCCTTCGCTGCATTTTTTGCATAGAAACATGGATTAGCTTGAGATCTTTTAAATCCTTCATCCATCAAAACTTTGTTCATTTTTGAGTTCCAAGTTCTTGTCGACTGCTTAAGTCCATAGAGAGATTTTTTGCGTTTTACAAACAAGGTGCTCTTCACCCTTTCAATATATCTCTCGGGTTGGCTCATGTACAATTCTTCAATGTCACCATGTAGGAAAGCTGTTTTGATGTCAAAATGTCTCACTGTCATCTGCTGAACTGCAGCTACGGACATTAAAGTTCTGAATGTGGGTTACTTTGCAACTGGAGAATATGAAGTAACATAATCTTCACCATACTTTTGCGAGTACCCTTTTGCGACCAATCTTGCCTTAAACCGATGAACTTTACCTTCTGAGTCATATTTGTTTTTGAAGACCCACTTATATCCGATAGCTCTTTTTCCTTGTGGTAGCTCAGTAAGCTCCCATGTCTGGAGTTGGTGAAGGGACTCCATCTCTTCATTAGCAGCATTTACCCACTTTTGCTTCTCGTGGACAGGCAGTTTTTGCATCTCTATTGCCATGACTTGAGCTCTGGTTCAGGAAATGTTCTGTCCATATAAGAAAGGCATCTAGCTGGGATACCTTTGTTTGGCCTTTCTGATCTCCTGACTGGAGGTTGACTTGGTTCTTCTGTGTCTTCCTTGGTGGCTTCAGGGTTTATCCACACTTCAGTGTTTTCCTTTTTGGTGTCTGGGTTTGGTGATTGAGATTCTTGTTCTTGCTTCTTAGGTTGAATAACTGGTGTAACTTCATGGAATATGAGCGATACAGAGATTTCATCAATCACTACATCTCTGCTGATTGTTACTGTGTTGGTCTCTGGGTGCAGGATTCTGTATCCCTTTTGAGTTTCGCTATAGCTCACCAGGACTCCTTGCTTTGCGTGTGATTCCCACTTGGAATGTTTTTTTTTTGGGAACATACATAAACGTTTTGCTTCCAAATATCCTGAGGTGCTTTAGGTTAGGCTTCTCGCAGTTCTGTAGCTCATATGGAGTTTTATTTGTGGCTTTACCTGGCACTCTGTTTTAAAGATAGCAAGCTGTCATGATGGCTTCTCACCAATACGTTGTGTTGTGAATGGGTTTGAGATGAGTTCTGAGCAGAGGCTCCCTCTGGTGGTTACAAGCGGTGCTAGTGAAGATTGTGAGGACTGGGAATCAGGTGTTAATGACTGGTCTTATATAAGGGAGTCATTTTCCCATCAGGGTTGCCGGTGATCAATTGTTCTGGTCTGAATCCTTCATTCCAGTTTCCCTTGTAGCCTGCTGTGTCGTGTCTGCATCTCCTGCTATCAGATAAGACCTTTTCTTCTTTTGTGTTTGTACTATATTTTTTGCATTTTGTCCTGCACTTCTGTGGGGGCCTTCAGGGTCCCCTCGGGGGCTTTTGCCCTCTCAGTTTAGTTCAGCCACTATGTTTGTACTTTTGCTTTTTTCCAGTTTTTTCAGTGGCTGCTGTTTTGATTTTGTTACACCAGAGAACTAATTTAGGTGGTAGAGGTCGTGTGATCTCAGGTGATTTTGAAATTAGTAGAGTTGGTGTTTTTCAGGGTTTTCTGAGATTGCAGTAAGTACCCTTCCTATCCTTTTCTATTTAGATAGTTTGGGCCCCAGCGTTTGCTCATACTATTTTCTTTCTGTGTCAGTATTTCCTCTTGTCTAACCGCCATTACATGTTTGGGGGCTTTCTATTATCTTTGGGGTTCTGCTCCGGGGCAGATAGCTTTCCTATTTCTATCTTTAGGTGTAGTTAGTTTCTCAGGCTGTGACGAGGCGTCTAGGACCAACGTAGGAACGCTCCACGGCTGCCTCTAGTTGTGGTGGTTAGTCAGGGTACTGCAATCTCATAGATTCCAACTGCTCTGGTGTATTGCTTTTTTTGCCTGCACTCCTCAGCTACCGAAACATAACAGTATCACCGGCCAAAAAATTGAAAATTGTATGGTACTCACAGAAGATTACCCTCACGTAATCTCCGATCCTCCCAAGACATCCTTCTCTCCTCCACACTTATTCGCTCCTCACCCAACCGCCTCCAAGACTTCTCCCGAATATCCCCCATCCTCTGGAATTCTTTGCCCCAACACATCCGACTATCAAACTCATTCAGATCCTTCAGACGGAACCTGAAAACCCATCTCTTCAGGAAAGCCTACAGCCTGCAATGACCCTGCTGCCTCCTCACCACTACCGGAGTTATTGCCTCAACCAACACCGGAACTGCTGCAACCCCCCGACCTACTGTCTCCTGCCTCACAATCCTGTAGAATGTAAGCCCGAAAGGGCAGGGTCCTCTCCCCTCTGTATCAGTCTGTCATTGTTAGTTTGTTTACTGTAAGTGATACCTGTAATTTGTATGTAACCCCTTCTCATGTACAGCACCATGGAATCAATGGTGCTATAGAAATAAATATTAATAATAATAAAAAAAGGGAAAAAATATTGTGAAAGAGAAAAGGTTGTCAGAGTTGTCAGAGATATTTTTCTGTTTGTTGCATTTTTTTTTTTTTTCCCTCTGTATCTCTGGGTGCTGGGGAGGATCTTTTCTCCCAATGGAGTTTGCACAGTTGTCTGGCCGTGTGGATCAGCTTGCCACTGAGGTTCAGAGTATTGCTGCATACCTTGCTAGGTTGCCTGTTGTGGAACCTAGGATCCCCATGCCAGATTTGTTTTTAGGGGATCGAGCTAAGTTTCAGAATTTCAAAATAATTGTAAATTGTTTTTTGCCTTAAAATCTAAGTCCTCAGGAAACGCAGCGCAGCAGGTTCAAATTATCATCTCTCTCCTGCGCGGCGATCCTCAGGATTGGGCTTTTTCCCTGATACCTGGGGATCCTGTTTTGAGTGATGTTGATGCGTTTTTTCAGGCTTTGGGGTTCTTGTACGATGAGCCTAATGTCACTGATCAAGCTGAAAAAGCCTTGTTGGCATTAAATCAGGGGCTTGATGACGCTGAGTTATACTGTCAGAGATTCCGTAGGTGGGCAGTCCTGACCAAATGGAATGACGACGCTTTGGCGGCCCTTTTCCGGAAGGGTCTGTCAGATAATGTAAAGGATGTTATGGTGGGATTCCCTGTCCCCTCTGGTCTCAATGATTCTATGTCATTAGCGATTCAAATTGACAGACGTTTGCGTGAGCGGAGAAGTATGCGTGGAATGGTGTTGCCTTGTGAACCAGCTTCTGAACCCATGCAGTGTGATAGAGTGATGTCTGGGGCACAGCGTCATGAGTTTCGAAAGCGCAATGGGTTATGTTTCTACTGTGGTGATGCCTCTCATGCTATTTCAGTCTGCCCTAAGCGGGGAAGACGTTTTGCACGCTCAGTTGTCTTGGGTGGTGTTCAGACTAAGTTTTTATTAACTGTCACTCTGATATGCTCTCTGTCCTCATTTTCTGCTCAGGCTTTCGTTGATTCTGGAGCAGCTATTAACCTGATGGATTATGATTTTGCTAAACGTTGTGGGTTTCCCTTGATACCCCTACAGAAGTCTATTCCCCTACTGGGGATCGATTCTACCCCTTTGGCTGAGAATAAACCCCAGTTTTCTACTCAGGTGATAATGAGGGTTGAACCTGATCACCAGGAGTGCTGCAAATTTTTGGTTCTATATAATCTGCATGACATTATTGTGCTGGGTTTCCCTTGGTTACAGTGTCATAATCCTGTTTTGGATTGGAAATCTGTGTCTGTAACCAGTTGGGGCTGCCAATGTGTTAATACCAACACTCCTGTTTTTTCTGCCTCCCCCCAGGCTCAGGATGTTCCTGACTTTTTGTTTGATTTTTCTGATGTGTTTAGCGAAAGTAAATCTGCATCCTTGCCTCCCCATAGGAGCTATTGACTGCGCTATTGAATTAGTGCCGGGTAGAAATTCCCTAAAGGTCGCCTTTTTAACTTGTCTGTACCTGAACATGACGCTATGCGGTCTTATATCAAGGAATCATTGGAGAAGGGTCATATCAGACCATCCTCTTCACCCTTAGGTGCCGGTTTTTTCTTTGTGGCCAAAAAAGATGGTTCATTAAGGCCGTGTATTGATTATCGTCTCTTGAAAATATTACTGTGAAATATCAATACCCGTTACCCTTGATTTCTGACCTGTTTTCCAGGGTGAAAAACGCTACTTGGTTTACCAAGCTTGACCTCAGGGGGGCGTATAACCTTATTCGCATTAAGCACGGGGATGAATGGAAGACGGCATTCAATACCCCTGAAGGGCATTTTGAGTACCTAGTGATGCCCTTTGGGCTCACTAATGCTCCTTCCGTCTTCCAGTCCTTCATGAATGACATTTTCAGGGATTTTGTGGACAAATTTCTGATTGTTTATTTGGATGATATCTTGATTTTTTCTAATGACTGGGACTCTCATGTGAAACATGTTCGAACTGTATTCCAGATTTTGAGAGAGAATGCTCTGTATGTGAAGGGATCAAAGTGTCTTTTTGGCGTACAGAGGATCTCATTTCTGGGATTCATTTTGTCCCCATCTGTTATTGAAATGGACCCGGTCAAGGTTCAGGCCATCTGTGATTGGGTCCAACCTACTTCATTAAAGGCTCTTCAGAGATTTTTGGGTTTTGCCAATTTTTATCGTAAATTTATTGGTAATTTCTCGGTTATTGTTAAACCATTAACTGATTTGACCAGAAAGGGTTCTGATGTGGTGAATTGGCCTCCTGAGGCAGTCTCTGCATTTCAGGAACTTAAGCAGAGATTCACTTCTGCTCCTGTTCTACAGCAGCCTGATGTTTCTCTGCCATTTCAGGTGGAGGTTGATGCCTCTGAAATTGGGGCAGGTGCCGTTTTGTCCCAAAAAGATCCAGAGACCTCTAAAAGTAACCTTGTGCCTTTTTCTCTCGAAAATTTTCTCCTACTGAACGTAATTATGACGTGGGTAATCGGGAGTTATTGGCCATGAAGTGGGCTTTTGAAGAGTGGAGACATTGGCTGGAGGGAGCCAAACATCAGGTGGTGGTCCTTACGGACCATAAGAATCTGGTCTATCTGGAATCTGCCAAGCGACTCAATCCTAGACAGGCCAGGTGGGCCTTGTTTTTCACACGTTTTAATTTTGTGGTTTCCTTTCTTCCTGGCACTAAGAATGTTAAGGCGGATGCCCTCTCGAGGAGTTTCCTTGCGGACTCTCCTGAGTTATCTGATCCTTCTGTTATTTTGAAAGAGGGTGTAGTTCTTTCCGCCATCTCGCCCAATTTGAGACTTGCTCTGGAGGGGTGTCAGGAGGATAGGCCCGAGCGCTGCCCTGTTGGAAAATTGTTTGTCCCGGACCAATGGAAAAAGAGTGTGATGTCTGAGATTCATTGTTCCGCATTGGCTGGGCATCCCGAATTTTTGGTACCAGAGACTTGGTTAGTCGGTCCTTTTGGTGTCCTACCTTGTCTCGTGATGTCAGGGAATTTGTGCAGTCCTGCGGGACTTGCTCTCGCTCCAAGCCTTGCTCTCGCTCTAGTGGTTTGTTGATGCCATTGCCTGTGCCCAAGAGACCATGGACCCATATCTCTATGGATTTCATTTCCGATCTTCCTGTTTCTCAGAGAATGACCACCATCTGGGTAATTTGTGATAGGTTTTCCAAAATGATACATCTTGTGCCATTACCTAAGTTGCCTTCCTCCTCTGAATTGGTGCCGTTGTTCCTTCAGCACGTGGTTCGTTTACACGGCATTCCTGAGAACATTGTGTCTGACAGAGGAGTCCAGTTTGTTTCCAGATTTTGGAGGACTTTTTGTTCTAAACTGGGTGTTCAATTGTCTTTCTCCTCGGCATTTCATCCTCAGACCAATGGTCAAACTGAGAGAACAAACCAGACATTGGAGACTTATCTAAGATGCTTTGTGTCTGCTGATCAGGATGACTGGGTCTCTTTTTTGCCTTTGGCTGAGTTTGCTCTTAATAATAGGGCTAGCTCTGCCACTTTGATGTCTCTGTTTTTCTGTAATTCTGGGTTTCACCCTCGATTTTCTTCAGGACAGACGAGGCTTCTGTCTGTCCAGGTGTTGACTCTGTTGTGGAGCGTATGCAACAGATTTGGGACCAGGTAGTGGAGAGGTTGTCCCTCTCTCAGGAGAGGGCCCAGCGGTTTGCTAACCGGCATAGGACTGATGGTCCTCGGTTTAAAGTGGGGACTTGGTCTGGTTGTCCTCAAAGAATATTCCTATGAGAGTGGCATCTCCTAAGTTTAAGCCTAGGTTCATTGGACCTTATAAGATCATGGAGATTATTAATCCTGTTTCTTTTCGTTTGCTTCTTCCAGGGACATTTAAGATCCATAACGTGTTCCACAAGTCCTTGTTGAAGAGGTTTGTTGAGCCAGTGGTTCCTGCTGCTGTGCCTCCTGACCCTGTTTTGGTTGAGGCAATCTGGAGTATGTGGTTGAGAAAATATTGGATTCTCGTTTTTCTAGACGGAAACTCCAATATTTGGTTAAATGGAGAGGTTATGGTCAGGAAGACAATTCTTGGGTGTTTGCTTCGGACATCCATGCTAGGAGACTTATCCGTGCGTATCATAGAACTCATCCCGACCGACCTGGTTGCTCAAATGAGGGTTCGGTGACCCCTCCTCAAGGGGGGGTACTGTTGTGAATGGGTTTGAGATGAGTTCTGAGCAGAGGCTCCCTCTGGTGGTTACAAGCGGTGCTAGTGAAGATTGTGAGGACTGGGAATCAGGTGTTACTGACTGGTCTTATATAAGGGAGTCATTTTCCCATCAGGGTTGCCGGTGATCAATTGTTCTGGTCTGAATCCTTCATTCCAGTTTCCCTTGTAGCCTGCTGTGTCGTGTCTGCATCTCCTGCTATCAGATAAGACCTTTTCTTCTTTTGTGTTTGTACTATATTTTTGCATTTTGTCCTGCACTTCTGTGGGGGCCTTCAGGGTCCCCTCCGGGGCTTTTGCCCTCTCAGTTTAGTTCAGCCACTGATTTTGTACTTTTGCTTTTTCCAGTTTTTTCAGTGGCTGCTGTTTTGATTTTGTTACACCAGAGAACTAATTTAGGTGGTAGAGGTCGTGTGATCTCAGGTGATTTTGAAATTAGTAGAGTTGGTGTTTTTCAGGGTTTTCTGAGATTGCAGTAAGTACCCTTCCTATCCTTTTCTATTTAGATAGTTTGGGCCCCAGCGTTTGCTCATACTATTTTCTTTCTGTGTCAGTATTTCCTCTTGTCTAACCGCCATTACATGTTTGGGGGCTTTCTATTATCTTTGGGGTTCTGCTCCGGGGCAGATAGCTTTCCTATTTCTATCTTTAGGTGTAGTTAGTTTCTCAGGCTGTGACGAGGCGTCTAGGACCAACGTAGGAACGCTCCACGGCTGCCTCTAGTTGTGGTGGTTAGTCAGGTACTGCAATCTCATAGATTCCAACTGCTCTGGTGTATTGCTTTTTTTGCCTGCACTCCTCAGCTACCGAAACATAACACGTTGTAAGTAGAGTTGAGCGAGACAGGTCGGTCAGATTCATAAGTCGCCGAGCGAAACCTGACCATAGCGTGAAGTCGGTCATGCGGTCGTCGACCCGAGCGCCAAAGTCGGTTTTCCCATAATGCTTGCAGGCGCCTTTTTTCAGCCAATGAGCAAGGACATACAACGAGCAACGAGATGACATGGGCAGCGTCCACCATCATCTTAGAGAAGGGGATTGCAGTGATGGCTTGCTTTGGGGGCGTCATAGTGTCTATAAAACCTTGACCGCTAACTGCCATTTTACTTCTGCCAATCTGAACAGTAGGGAGAGGTTGCTGACACTGTTTATCAGTAGGGAGAGAGTTAGGGCTGGAAAGAGAAGTTCTTATGTGCTTGGGCTGATAGCAATTGTGCTGTACAGTTAATGTGCAGTGACAGGGGGGGATTTTCCTGTGTGCAGCAGCGCTGGTTATTAGGCTGCCTGCCAGTGACAGGGGAGGATTTTCTGTGTGCAGCAGCGCTGGTTAATAGGCTGCCTGCTAGCTGTATTGCTGTGTGTACACTGCTGTGCAGACTGCTTTTTACACAGCACTTATACTTTTATTCTTTTTTTCTGCACAGTTACAGAGCGTTCATTTTTTCCCACACCGTATAGAGCTGTACTCTCCTCACACACTACCGTGTACTGGCTGGTATCACGGACAAATACATGCTGACTATCTGTCTGTGACTCCGGAAATATATACGGAGATTGAAAATTTTCCCCTACACTATATACACCTGGTATCTTCTGATACAGTACCTTTTTTCTGCCTTTTGTATTATGGTCAAATCCATACTGAGCCTGAGAGCACCTGTGTGTGACTCCGGAAATATATACGAGATTTACAATTACCATACACTGTATACAGCTGTACGCTTCTGATACAGTACCCTTTTTCTGCTTTTTATATTCTGGTCTAATCCATACTGAGCCTTAGAGCATCTGTGTGTGAGTCCGGAAATATATACGGACATTTACAATTACCCCTACACTGTATACACCTGTAGCTTCTGATACAGTACCCTTTTTCTGCTTTTTACATTCTGGTCCAATCCATACTGAGCCTGGGAGCATCTGTGTGTGACTCCTGAAATATTTTGGAGATTTACAATTTTCCCCTATACTATATACACCTGGTATCTTCTGACACAGTACCCTTTTTCTGCTTTTTATATTCTGGTCTAATCCATACTGAGCCTGAGAGCATCTGTGTGTGACTCAGGAAATATATATGGAGATTTACAATTTTCCCCTATACTATATACACCTGTTATCTTCTGATACAGTACCCTTTTTCTGCTTTTTATATTCTGGTCTAATCCATACTGAGCCTGAGAGTGTCTGTGTGTGAGTCCGGAAATATATACGGAGATTTACAATTTTCCCCTATACTATATACACCTGGTATCTTCTGATACAGTACCGTTTTTATGCTTTTTATATTCTGGTCTAATCCATACTTAGCCTGAGAGCGTCTGTGTGTGACTCCGGAAATATATGCGGAGATTTACAATTACCCCTACACTGTATACAGCTGTACGCTTCTCATACAGTACCGTTTTTTCTGCTTTTTATATTCTGATCTAATCCATACTGAGCCTGACAGCATCTGTGTGTGACTCAGTAAATATATATGGAGATTTACAATCACACCTATACTGTATACACCTGGTATCTTCTGATACAGTACCATTTTCTGCTTTTTATATTCTGGTCTAATCCATACTGAGCTTGAGAGCGTCTGTGTGTGACTCCTGAAATATATATGGTGATTTACAATTTTCTCCTATACTATATACACCTGGTATCTTCTGATACAGTACTCTTTTTCTGCTTTTTATATTCTGGTCTAATCCATACTGAGCCTGAGAGCGTCTGTGTGTGACTCCTGAAATATATATGGAGATTTACAATTTTCCCCTATACTATATACACCTGGTATCTTCTGATACTGTACCCTTTTTCTACTTTTTATATTCTGGTCTAATCCATACTGACCTGGGAGCGTCTGTGTGTGACTCCGGAAATATATACGGAGATTTACAATTTTCCTCTTCACCGTATACAGCTGTACGCTTCTGAAACAGTACCATATATCTGCTGGCATTTTTGGTACATTTTCCCAAACATGAGGAAGTATGGTGGAAGAGGCCGCGGACGTGGGGTCCAGCTGGTATTGATGGCAGTGGTGGTGCATCTGCTAGTAGTGCCAAAAGCACAATAGCACCTAAGGCAGAAGGTGTTGAGCCTGCGTCATCATCTGGCTTCAGAAGGCCTGGAAGGCTCCCTTTTCTGGAAGTAGGTAAACCGCTTTTAAAGCCGGAGCATCAGGAACAGGTTTTGGCTTACATTGCCGAAACAGCCTCCAGCTCTATCGCCTCCTCTTCTTAAGTTTCAAAAAATGCAAGCACTGAGTTGTCAGTGCAGGCTCCTAGTCAGGAACAACACCTTTCCTTGTGTCCATCACCCCCACCAAAAGTGAAGGATGCAGCAGGCCACACTTCGGATTACTCCATGGAGCTCTTTTCACATACCATGCCTGGGTTATCAAGTCAAATCCTGAATTCCCCAGTCCAAATGAATCTGACATGGAGTGCACTGATGCACAGCCACTGCAATATGATTCTGCTGGTACATTCACCCAGAGCACTACATTGCCCTCGCAGTCTTCTGAGCCAGAATCTGACCCTGATGACCCTCAGATGCCCCTTCCCGCATACTATACCACCTTACACAGTGACACAGAGGAAGGTGCAGATGAAATTGAAGAGGAGGTGATGGATGACCCAGTTGTTGACCCGGATTGGCATCCATTGGGGAAGAGGGTGCTGCTGGCAATAGCTCAGAAGAGAGAAAGGATCTGCAGCAGGCATCGACATCGCAGCAGCGGTTATCTGGCAGGCCAGTTGCAGTCCAAAAACGTGTTAAAAAAACAAAAAGAGTTGCAGGACAGCTTGGCCAGACGGTCAAATTAGCACAGCGTGCAAGCCCTGAAAATTTATCCCATAGTAGGAAGAGTGCAGTGTGGCACTTTTTTGACCAAAATCCTATTGATGAGGCAAAGGTTATCTGTAAGAAGTGCGGAAGGACCTTTAGCCGAGGGAAAAATCTCCGAAATTTGAATACCAGTTGCATCCTTAGACATTTAAACACCATGCACTTGCAAGGGTGGACGGACTACAAAACCCATGTAGCACATGTGCACCTGCTCCGACTGAAGGTAGCCAGCAATGCTACATCGCTTCCCCACTGTAAGCCCACCGTTAGAACACCACCAGCAAGAAATGTTGAGGTGTCGTCGCAAGGGCCCAAAACAGTCAGGGAATCACAATGTTTTTGCAACGAAAGACTGAATCTAGGCCATCACCACCACCACCACCATCACCAACCCCCTCTCAGTCCGACATGTCCACCGCTAGTTCCCCCATATGCAGCTCTCAAGTCCAGACACTCTGAGTAGGACAAGAAAGTACTCATCCTCTCATCCGCGTACACTGGCTTTGAACGCCTAAATTGCCAACTGATCTCATTAGAGATGATGCCTTTCCGTTTGGTTGATTCCGAGAGCTCAGGCCTATGCTCCCACGCTAGACCTACCCAGTCACACTTCTTTTCTAAAAAGCCATCCCTGCCCTCCACCAGCAGTGAAAGACCGCATTGTCCATCACTCAAGCAATCATGAGTGGAACAGATGCATGGACCAGTAGGCATGCCAGGCCGTTACATGTCCATCACTGCACACTGGGTTAATGTGGTGGATGCAGGTTCCACAGGGGACAGCGGCGTGGGAAAATGCTGCGTAGCCCACTGTATATGCAACAGTTAGCTGTAGGTGTTCGACCCTCCTCCTCCAAAGTGAAAGCTCGTCGACAGAGCGCAGTCGCACGAGCACTCCATCCGCAGCTGCCAGTTTGCACACGAGGTGTCCCACTATCGAACAGCTAGTGGTAAGCGTCAGCGGGTGTTTTAAAGATGATGTCTTTTGGGGGACAACAGACACACCTCGGAGGTACTGGCCGACTACTTTCAGCGAGAAACTGAGTCATGGCTGGCAGTAAACATCTTGAGCCAGGCAAGGTAGTCAGAGATAACGGCTGTAATTTTGTGGCAGCCATAGCCCTGGCAAAACCAGACACATACCTGCCTGGCTCACACCTTGAACCTGGTGGTGCAGTGCTTCCAAATAATTATCTGGAGTAAGACCCTGCTCCATAAGGTGCGAAGACTGTGCTTGCACATCCGTCGCTCACCCGTAGACTCCATCGTATACAAGGCTGCAGCGATCGCCAACTCCCCAAGCAACCACCTAATCATAGACGTTGCAACAAAGTGGAACTCCACCATGCACAAGGTTGAGAGGCTGTGCGAACAGAGGCAGGCGTAATGCATTTGTGGGAGGCTACACGGCAGGCAGTTTGAGGGCAACATCGAGTTGTCGGGTGGCAGAGGTCTAAGCGAAAGACCTCTGTAAAGTCCTTCAGTGTTTTTGAGGAATGCATATGGCTGGTAAGCGCAGACGACGCCAACATAAGCATGAGCATCCCACTTACGCGTCTGCTCATGCAAACTTTGACGCACATTAAGGATCAGGCTTCTGCACGGAGGAGGAGGGAAGCCTTGATGACAGTCAGCCATTGTCTGCTCAGGGAACTGTCCTGGACGAGGTGGAGAAAGGGAGGAGAAGAGGGGGAGTTTTTTTTGGGGGATGCTTCTCGGGGGGCAAGAGAAAATTTTGGTCCCCAAGGGGCGGTCGAGTTTGTGCATGACGGGGGGGATTGGATTTGGGAGAAAGTGCTCCCCCCCACCACTGGCAGGCATCATTGACACCGGAACTTGGCCCACTTGTGATTTTAAATCTTGGGGTCAAAAAGGACCCCCGCATTGCCAAAAAAATTTTGAAGATGACACTACGGGGGCCCATCCTCGATCCACGCTAAAAGGGGAAACTCAGACATCAGCCACAGGGGGAAAACCAGAGCAATATTGGAAACAAACAACAACTCGGAAAAAAGGTTTTTGGAGGGATTCCCAGCCACAGCGCGGCTTTTTTTACCACGAGCCACTGGGCAACAGGAAGGGGTGTTTTGGGTGCACACAGCCAAAGTGGCTTTTGGGGACAGGGGGTTTTATGCCCCGTTTTGGGGGATTTCCGGAACCGCTCACACACGTTAATACTGAACGATTCAAAAAAAAAAGGGGGCAGCAGTTGTCAATAGGTTTTAAAATTTTCCCCTCCCCCCTTTTATGCCTCCCTCACAGTTCATTTTCCCCCTTTACAACTGGCCTGTAAACGAACCTGGGGCCGAATTGGCACAAATTTTTACAAGACTCGCTTTTCCCTGGTAGTGGCTATCAGAAAGAGTCTCAGTGCTTTTGGACAATCCTTACAGAAAGGACCCCGCCAAAAATGGGGAAACCACCTTTTTTAAAAGAACCATGCTGGGTTCAAAGGATTTTGTACCCCTTTCCCCTAAAAAACATAGTTGCCAGCAAAATGCTCGCTTTTTCCTCCTCTTCCTCGACTTCTCCAATTCCCCATTTTCAAGGGGGGAAATCCACCTACACCTCAGATATGCCCCTTTTTCCACCTTCCTAACGGCTCACCCCCCCAGGGCCGCGTCAGCACCGGGGCACCCGGGCAAGGCCCGGGGTCTAGCAGTGGGGGGGGGCCCAACGTGGGGGCGGGTTTTGGACAGGGCCCCCGCTGTCAGAGACATCGGGTAAATAGGGGGCCGTGCCAAGCCGCCGCCCACAGGGGCCCCCCCCCAGCTCAGGGGCCCCCACTTCAAACTTACC
>JARQOD010004510.1:0-54377 GCA_033576555.1 Oophaga sylvatica
ACAGCGTTGATCCAGGGAGCTAGTCTGATTGCCGTATGTGGAGTCGGGAAGGAATTTTTTTCCCCAATGTGAAGCTTACTGTTTGCCACTTGGGGTTTTTTGCCTTCCTCTGGATCAACATGTTAGGGCAGGTTAGGATAGGATATGGGTTGAACTAGATGGACTTAAAGTCTTCCTTCAACCTTAATAACTATGTTACTATGTATCTCTGGGTGCTGGGGAGGATCTTTTCTCCCAATGGAGTTTGCACAGTTGTCTGGCCGTGTGGATCAGCTTGCCACTGAGGTTCAGAGTATTGCTGCATATCTTGCTAGGTTGCCTGTTGTGGAACCTAGGATCTCCATGCCAGATTTGTTTTTAGGGGATCGAGCTAAGTTTCAGAATTTCAAAAATAATTGTAAATTGTTTCTTGCCTTAAAATCTAAGTCCTCAGGAAACGCAGCGCAGCAGGTTCAAATTATCATCTCTCTCCTGCGCGGCGATCCTCAGGATTGGGCTTTTTCCCTGATACCTGGGGATCCTGTTTTGAGTGATGTTGATGCATTTTTTCAGGCTTTGGGGTTATTGTACGATGAGCCTAATGTCACTGATCAAGCTGAAAAAGCCTTGTTGGCATTAAATCAGGGGCTTGATGACGCTGAGTTATACTGTTAGAGATTCCGTAGGTGGGCAGTCCTGACCAAATGGAATGACGACGCTTTGGCGGCCCTTTTCCGGAAGGGTCTGTCGGATAATGTAAAGGATGTTATGGTGGGATTCCCTGTCCCCTCTGGTCTCAATGATTCTATGTCATTAGCGATTCAAATTGACAGACGTTTCCGTGAGCGGAGAAGTATGCGTGGAGTGGTGTTGCCTTGTGAGCCAGCTGCTGAGCCCATGCAGTGTGATGGAGTGGTGTCTGGGGCACAGCGTCATGAGTTTCGAAAGCGCAATGGGTTATGTTTCTACTGTGGTGATGCCTCTCATGCTATTTCAGTCTGCCCTAAGCGGGGAAGACATTTTGCACGCTCAGTTGTCTTGGGTAGTGTTCAGACTAAGTTTTTATTAACTGTCACTCTGATATGCTCTCTGTCCTCATTTTCTGCTCAGGCTTTCGTTGATTCTGGAGCAGCTATTAACCTGATGGATTATGATTTTGCTAAACGTTGTGGGTTTCCCTTGATACCCCTACAGAAGTCTATTCCTTTACTGGGGATCGATTCTACCCCTTTGGCTGAGAATAAACCCCAGTTTTCTACTCAGGTGATAATGAGGGTTGAACCTGATCACCAGGAGTGCTGCAAATTTTTGGTTCTAATAATCTGCATGACATTATAGTGCTGGGTTTCCCTTGGTTACAGTCTCATAATCCTGTTTTGGATTGGAAATCTGTGTCTGTAACCAGTTGGGGCTGCCAATGTGTTAATACCAACACTCCTGTTTTTTCTGCCTCCCCCCAGGCTGAGGATGTTCCTGACTTTTTGTTTGATTTTTTCTGATGTGTTTAGCGAAAGTAAATCTGCATCCTTACCTCCCCATAGGAGCTATGACTGCGCTATTGAATTAGTGCCAGGTAGTAAATTCCCTAAAGGTCGCCTTTTTAACTTGTCTGTACCTGAACATGACGCTATGCGGTCTTATATCAAGGAATCATTGGAGAAGGGTCATATCAGACCATCCTCTTCACCCTTAGGTGCCGGTTTTTTCTTTGTGGCCAAAAAAGATGGTTCATTAAGGCCATGTATTGATTATCGTCTCTTGAACAATTTACTGTGAAATATCAATACCCGTTACCCTTGATTTCTGACCTGTTTTCCAGGGTGAAAAACGCTACTTGGTTTACCAAGCTTGACCTCAGGGGGGCGTATAACCTTATTCGCATTAAGCACGGGGATGAATGGAAGACGGCATTTAACACCCCTGAAGGGCATTTTGAGTACCTTGTGATGCCCTTTGGGCTCACTAATGCTCCTTCCGTCTTCCAGTCCTTCATGAATGACATTTTCAGGGATTTTGTGGACAAGTTTCTGATTGTTTATTTGGATGATATCTTGATTTTTTCTAATGACTGGGACTCTCATGTGAAACATGTTCGAACTGTATTTCAGATTTTGAGAGAGAATGCTCTGTATGTGAAGGGATCAAAGTGTCTTTTTGGCGTACAGAAGATCTCATTTCTGGGATTCATTTTGTCCCCATCTGTTATTGAAATGGACCCGGTCAAGGTTCAGGCCATCTGTGATTGGGTCCAACCTACTTCATTAAAGGCTCTTCAGAGATTTTTGGGTTTTGCCAATTTTTATCGTAAATTTATTGGTAATTTCTCGGTTATTGTTAAACCATTAACTGATTTGACCAGAAAGGGTTCTGATGTGGTGAATTGGCCTCCTGAGGCAGTCTCTGCGTTTCAGGAACTTAAGCAGAGATTCACTTCTGCTCCTGTTCTACGGCAGCCTGATGTTTCTCTGCCATTTCAGGTGGAGGTTGATGCCTCTGAAATTGGGGCAGGTGCCGTTTTGTCCCAAAAAGATCCAGAGACCTCTAAAAGTAACCCTTGTGCCTTTTTCTCTCGAAAATTTTCTCCTACTGAACGTAATTATGACGTGGGTAATCGGGAGTTATTGGCCATGAAGTGGGCTTTTGAAGAGTGGAGACATTGGCTGGAGGGAGCCAAACATCAGGTGGTGGTCCTTACGGACCATAAGAATCTGGTCTATCTGGAATCTGCCAAGCGACTCAATCCTAGACAGGCCAGGTGGGCCTTGTTTTTCACACGTTTTAATTTTGTGGTTTCCTTTCTTCCTGGCACTAAGAATGTTAAGGCGGATGCCCTCTCGAGGAGTTTCCTTGCGGACTCTCCTGAGCTATCTGATCCCTCTGTTATTTTGAAGGAGGGTGTAGTTCTTTCCGCCATCTCGCCCAATTTGAGACTTGCTCTGGAGGGGTGTCAGGAGGATAGGCCCGAGCGCTGCCCTGTTGGAAAATTGTTTGTCCCGGACCAATGGAAAAAGAGTGTGATGTCTGAGATTCATTGTTCCGCATTGGCTGGGCATCCCGGAATTTTTGGTACCAGAGACTTGGTTAGTCGGTCCTTTTGGTGGTCTACCTTGTCTCGCGATGTCAGGGAATTTGTGCAGTCCTGCGGGACTTGCTCTCGCTCCAAGCCTTGCTCTCGCTCTAGTGGTTTGTTGATGCCATTGCCTGTGCCCAAGAGACCATGGACCCATATCTCTATGGATTTCATTTCCGATCTTCCTGTTTCTCAGAGAATGACCACCATCTGGGTAATTTGTGATAGGTTTTCCAAAATGATACATCTTGTGCCATTACCTAAGTTGCCTTCCTCCTCTGAATTGGTGCCGTTGTTCCTTCAGCTCGTGGTTCGTTTACACGGCATTCCTGAGAACATTGTGTCTGACAGAGGAGTCCAGTTTGTTTCCAGATTTTGGAGGACTTTTTGTTCTAAACTGGGTGTTCAATTGTCTTTCTCCTCGGCATTTCATCCTCAGACCAATGGTCAAACTGAGAGAACCAGACATTGGAGACTTATCTAAGATGCTTTGTGTCTGCTGATCAGGATGACTGGGTCTCTTTTTTGCCTTTGGCAGAGTTTGCTCTTAATAATAGGGCTAGCTCTGCCACTTTGATGTCTCCGTTTTTCTGTAATTCTGGGTTTCACCCTCGATTTTCTTCAGGACAGACGGAGGCTTCTGTCTGTCCAGGTGTTGACTCTGTTGTTGAGCGTATGCAGCAGATTTGGGACCAGGTAGTGGAGAGGTTGTCCCTCTCTCAGGAGAAGGCCCAGCGGTTTGCTAACCGGCATAGGACTGATGGTCCTCGGTTTAAAGTGGGGGACTTGGTCTGGTTGTCCTCAAAGAATATTCCTATGAGAGTAGCATCTCCTAAATTTAAGCCTAGGTTCATTGGACCTTATAAGATCATGGAGATTATTAATCCTGTTTCTTTTCGTTTGCTTCTTCCAGGGACATTTAAGATCCATAACGTGTTCCACAAGTCCTTGTTGAAGAGGTTTGTTGAGCCAGTGGTTCCTGCTGCTGTGCCTCCAGACCCTGTTTTGGTTGAGGGCAATCTGGAGTATGTGGTTGAGAAAATATTGGATTCTCGTTTTTCTAGACGAAGACTCCAGTATTTGGTTAAATGGAGAGGTTATGGTCAGGAAGACAATTCTTGGGTGTTTGCTTCGGACATCCATGCTAGGAGACTTATCCGTGCGTATCATAGAACTCATCCTGACCGACCTGGTTGCTCAAATGAGGGTTCGGTGACCCCTCCTCAAGGGGGGGTACTGTTGTGAATGGGTTTGAGATGAGTTCTGAGCAGAGGCTCCCTCTGGTGGTTACAAGCGGTACTAGTGAGGATTGTGAGGACTGGGAATCAGGTGTTACTGATTGGTCTTATATAAGGGAGTCATTTTCCTATCAGGGTTGCCGGTGATCAATTGTTCTGGTCTGAATCCTTCTTTCCAGTTTCCCTTGTAGCCTGCTGTGTCGTGTCTGCATCTCCTGCTATCAGATAAGACAATTTCTTATTTTGTGTTTTTGCTATATTTTTGCATTTTGTCCTGCACTTCTGTGGGGGCCTTCAGGGTCCCCTCCGGGGGCTTTTGCCCTCTCAGTTTAGTTCAGCCACTGTGTTTTGTACTTTTGCTTTTTCCAGTTTTTTTTCAGTGGCTGCTGTTTTGATTTTTTTTACACCAGAGAGCTAATTTAGGTGGTAGAGGTCGTGTGATCTCAGGTGATTTTGAAATTAGTAGAGTTGGTGTTTTTTCAGGGTTTTCTGAGATTGCAGTAAGTACCCTTCCTGTCCTTTTCTATTTAGATAGTTTGGGCCCCAGCGTTTGCTCATACTATTTTCTTTCTGTGTCAGTATTTCCTCTTGTCTAACCGCCATTACATGTTTGGGGGCTTTCTATTATCTTTGGGGTTCTGCTCCGGGGCAGATAGCTTTCCTATTTCTATCTTTAGGTGTAGTTAGTTTCTCAGGCTGTGACGAGGCGTCTAGGACCAACGTAGGAACGCTCCACGGCTGCCTCTAGTTGCGGTGGTTAGTCAGGGTACTGCAATCTCATAGATTCCAACTGCTCTGGTGTATTTCCTTTTTACCTGCACTCCTCAGCTACCGTAACATAACACCGTGCATAATGGAGTATTGTGGCCCCGGGGCAATGAAGTATGGCAAGTGGTACATGAGGCGAAAAACACTGTTTTGCTAGCCTTCTTGGATGCCTTAGATTGTGACATAGTGTACGCTTGGGGGCTCCTTGGTAGAATACTGCCCTCCGGAGAGAATATAGGGCCGTACTGCAGAGAAGGGGTTAAGCTCAGCTTTTCCAGCTTACCCAGGTCCTGTGTCCCAATGATGATGTCCCTCTGTCAGCGCTGCTGTGTCAGCCAGAAGACGCCCCGCAGCTACCGGTGACTGGGATCCCACACGTGAATGGTGGAGATGCCAGGAAGATGGCCGCCGAGAGTAGCAGGAGCGCTTCTCGTTTAGAATGAGAAGCACCTGAAGTGTGGGTGGAGCCAGAGAAGCTCCGGTGGGCGGAGTTAGAGAACATGTCGCCTAGTCCGGCCAGAAGCCAGGGACTAAATTTACATCGCTGGCCGGGGTGCAAGCCGACTGAGGCCGAAAGCGGTGAAAAAATGCCGCCGGGACACCTTCCCTTAGGGACCAGGACCTTCTCTGCGACAAGGAAGAGCCCTCCTGCCGCTGCAGCTACTCACAGAAGCTGGATATGCCAGACAAAGATCCGGATCCGCAGGTGTGCTGGTCACTTAATTCAACCTCTATCCACCATCCCTTTGATAGTGAGGTGGAGAGGGACTGTCCGCCTCCTTCCATCATTCACTTTCTGTCAGTGGTGATGCAGTGGGGGCTGCACGGACGCCATTGAGGGCCTCTGTACATCCTATGGGTTCAATCCCTTAGGATGGACCAGGCCTATTTATCCAGCTATAGGCCTGGCTCCAGAAGGGGGTACAAGGAGGTGACACTCCATGTTCCCATCTGTTGGTGGTGTGGGGCGATCGAGACCCTGAAGAGACCCGTCACCCCTAAAATGAGCCCAGGCATGGCATTCAAACGGTACAGGAGGGGATACGGGGAGGCGACACTCAGAGTTCCCGCTTGTTGTTGGTTTGGGGAGATCGGACCCTTGAAAGGATCCGTTGCCTCTGCAATCCATTGGAAAAAATGGTGAAAGTAAAAAATAAAATAAAAAAAATTGTGGTCTGACTCTGAAGACCAGACCCAAGTGCCTCCTACTGACACTAAGCAAGAACTGGTTTAATCAGCGCCGCCAAGAGGGTGTATACTGCAGAGGAAGAGCTAATTTTTTCCACGTTTACTTAGTGTCCGTCTAGTGGCAGCAGCATAACACACATGGTCCTATGTCCCCCAATAAGGCAAAGGAGAAATCAACAATCTTCCTATCCTGTACGGACAGTATGGGGATATGTTCACAGGCGTAAATCTTTGGCGCAGATTCTCTGAATGTGATCAGGGCATTTCTGCCCTGTTCGCAGACATCGGAAAAGTTACATGACATAAGAATAAAACTCACATTATCAGTGCCGTGTTACTTATTTCAATTGGAAACTCTGCCAAGACATTAGGGTTAACCCTCGTGTAAATCTGCTGCACGGTCCAATGCAGAAATCTCCAGGACAGCCCTGGATTCTTGCTGTGGAAATCACAGCTGATTTTACAAAGGGGCACTTCGACTCTAGTAGAGGAAGCCTCCGAGATTCATTTACGAGGATGCCATGTAATACCACAATTATCCAGCAACGGCTGATAATGGCCCATTGATCATCGAGTAGAGAAGACGCATTCGTCCCGGGTTCCAATAGTTTTACTAATTACCTCCTCGTATTGCTCCAGTTTGCTGCTGTTGGTGGGGATGGAGTAGACCAGACAGTCTTTAATGACAGATTCTGAAATATCCTCCCAGATCAGATCACCGAGAACTTCAGCCAGGACCACTTTATTTCCTCCTTCCCCTTGTTTGTTTTCTACAGGTACGTCTAAAATAAAAACGGAGAAAATGTCACCCTCAAAATGAATATGGCTGCAGTCACCCCTCAGTAGAGCAGTCATCCCTGAAGTCCGGAGAGACCCTTACTAACCCTTTGGAGGATTCATCATTCAGTTGTCACCTGAAAACTGGTGTAAAGAATCAGAACATTTGGTGCAGTTGTGCAATTATGTGAATGACGCAGTTTTATGGCAGCGCTGCCTGATGGCTTCACTAGATCTTACACCAGAAAGTGAGAGAAGTTATAGCAGTAATGTGGCCCCATCTGTGGCTGGAGGACACATTCTGACTCACACAGAAACACGGGTATTACATACCAGGTAATGTGTTTTTTCATGAGACATGACGGCACCACGAGAGAGGGGAATCCGCCCATCAAGGACAGGAAACCTTCAAGATAAAAGGGGCGGCTCCTCTCTCCGCATCAGTTGTTTTACAGAGCACGAGAGGAACTCCGCATGTTAGTACACACATAAATAATACATTCTTTACAATCTTAATTACCCCAATCCAAGGGTGTGAAAAAATATAATAATAATGCACCCAACTAGTGACGTGATCAAGGGCGGGAATATAAGGGTGCCGTCATGTCTCATGAAAAAACACATTACCAGGTATGTAATACCCGTGTTTTTCCATCATACATGACGGCACCACGAGAGAATTACAGAGATCGCATTCTGTTTTTAGGGAGGGATCACTGCTTCCAACACTCTTCTCCCGAATGTGAGATCAGAGGTGGCAGATAAATCCAGTCTATAATGTTTGAAGAAAGTTGACGGAGAAGACCAAGTGGCCGCCTTACATATTTGGTCGATTGTAGCATCTGCTTTCTCCGCCCAAGATGTCGACATGGCTCTTGTGGAATGGGCTTTAAGTCCTTCAGGAACAGCACTGCCTGCACTACTATAAGCTAGTATAATGGCCTCTCTCACCCATCTAGCTATAGTTTGCCTAGAGGCTCCTAGGCCTTTCCTCGCCCCTTGGAATGAGACTAGTAATGATCTGCCTTTCCTCCAAGTTTTTGTTCTTTCTAGATACTGTAGGATACATCTCCTGACATCTAAACAGTGTAGTCATTCTTCTTTTGCGTTACTAGGGTCAGGACAAAAAGATGGCAATATTATCTCCTGAGCTCTATGAAACTTTGATACTACTTTGGGTAAGTATGCAGGGTCTAGCCTCAATACTACTCTGTCATCTAGAATTCGAGTGTAAGGAGGGTCAGCTGATAGCGCATGTAGGTCACCAATTCTACGGGCTGATGTAAGTGCTATCAATAAAGTGGTTTTGATGGTTAGTGCTTTATCGGATATTGTGTTAAGGTGCTCAAAGGGACTATCCATTAAGGCTGATAGAACTAAATTGAGGTCCCATGGTGGAGGAGCAGGGGATGGAACAGAATCTGCTCTACTACAGGCCCGAATGAACCTGGCTATCCATCTGTTGTTTGCTAAATCAAAGCTAAACAGGGCTGCAAGGGCAGAAACATGAACTTTAAGGGTGCTAACCGCTAGCCCTAGTTCTAGACCTTTTTGTAAAAATTCCAGTATAGCTACTATTGGAATTTCCCCTTCCCGTATTGGTGGAGAATTTGATAAAAATTTTTCCCATATTCTGGCATAAATTTTTGTGGTTACGGGTTTTCTACTGCGGAGTAGGGTAGATATTACTGCGTCTGAAAAACCTCTTTTCTCTAATAGTGACCTCTCAAATTCCAGGCCGTCAAATGTAGCCCGTACTTCTGAGGGTGACTGAAAGGACCCTGTGTAAGAAGGTCCTGGTCTTCCGGCAGTACCCACGGATCTGTTACGGACATTGTCTTTAGCCAATAGAACCAAGGTCTCTTTGGCCAAAAGGGAGCTATTAAGATAACCCTGGCTTTGTCCTCTCTGATTTTCTTCAGAACTAGTGGAATCAGACATACTGGGGGAAAGGCATATAGAAGTCCCGACGTCCAGCCTATTCTGAAGGCATCTACTGCTAGAGGTCTGTCCGCAGGATTCAGAGAGCAGAATTTTTGTAGCTTCTTGTTGGTCCTTGTGGTAAAGAGGTCTATGTTGGGTTTCCCCCACATATGTATTATCCGCTGAAAAATTGACTCTTTTAATGCCCATTCTCCCTGCTTCAGGTGGTTTCTGCTCAAGTAATCTGCCTTTTGGTTGTCTATGCCTCTTATATGTAGGGCCGATAATGAGTGGAAGTGACTTTCTGCAATAGCCATAATCTTTTCTGTTATGTCCATCAGTGACCGGGAACGGGTACCTCCTTGGTGGTTTATGTAAGCGACTGCTGTCCGGTTGTCTGACAGGACTCGAACATGATGTCCTGATATAGTCGGTAGTAGACCTCGCAGCGCTCTTTCGACCACCAAGAGTTCCCATTCGTTTGAAGATAACTGTTTCTCTTCCTGTTTCCACGGTTCTTGGAGCCACAGAGTATCCAGATGGGCTCCCCACCCCCAAGGGCTGGCGTCTGTTGTGACCACCTTTGAGACCGTGAATTTCCACGGAATCCCTCGGGAGACGTATCTATTGTTAGCCACCATTGGGGGATTGGAGCACCGGGATTGGAAGTGTGATCTTTTGGTCTAGATGTCCCTGGAGGGCTAGATCTTCCTGTAACACATTCCACTGTAATCTTCTTGTATGGAACTGAGCCCATTTTACCGCTGGTATGCATGACGTTAGAGATCCCAATACAGACATAGCTTTCCTTAGCGTAATGTGAGGTTTTTGTATTGTTGTTGTTATTATTTGCTTTATCCTGAGCGCCTTTTCTTCCGGAAGACGACATTCCTGCGCTATAGAGTCTATTGTTATTCCCAGAAAAACCTGGGTCGTTGCTGGTTCCAGCTTGATTTTTGAGGTTGAGCTGCCACCCCAACCTCCGTAGGGTCTCTATCACGATATTGACCTGATCCTGACAATGTGAGAAATTTCTTCCCACTATCAGAAAATCGTCCAGATAGGGTATTATAAGCGTATCTTTCTCTCTCAGGTGCTCTGTGACCTCTGCCATCAATTTCGTGAAGACACGTGGGGCTGTTGCTATCCCAAAGGGCAGGGCTCTGTATTGCAGATGATGTAATTGCGACCTTATTTTTATTGCTACTCTGAGATATTTGCGATCTGCCCTCCGGATTGGGACGTGATAGTAAGCGTCCTTGAGGTCGAGGACCGCCATATAGCATTGAGGAAAGAGAAGATTCACCGCTGTTCTTATCGTCTCCATCTTGAAAGATGGGATTATCAAAAAACTATTGAGAGTTCTTAGATTTATGATCGTCCTCCAGGAGTTGTCTGGTTTTTTTTACTAGAAACAGCGGGGAAAAAAATAAAGCAATTCCAGTGTCGGCTGGAACAAATGTCAGACTGAATTCACCAAATTATAAATTAGAATAAGCAACAGGGAATATATAAAATATAACTTTTACTGATATACGTTAAAAAGTATAAGGTGCGTCACCCACTAAAAAATAGCTGTCAAGGAATGAGGGGTAATACATATACCCACAATGATTACCAGAAGGACAAAAAACAGACAGCTATCAGGATTAGACAGATTGCCATCTAGGACAAGAAAATGGCAACTGAATGTCTAAGTGCTGCCAATTGGAGGAATACTCAATGTGGTCCTCCAAAGTATGAAAGGCAATCACCAGACAACACATATAAAACACATAATATACAAATGACAACAATAAAGTGAGAAAAGTAAGAAAATAGGAACAATCTCACCAATGTAGTGTCAAGGGGACGGGAGTTTCCAAGGCACCCAATGGTATGCGGAGGGTCCCTCGTGCGTCAATGGGAAGACAATCCCTGTCATTCCCTGAGGAACTGATGCAAAACTATTCCCCAAACTCCCGCCCTTACAAGGGCAGTCCACAGCTTGCCCTACACAAATAATCGCCCTGCACTTTCCCTATGAGGATGTCCCGACGCGTTTCATCTCAGTAGACTCATCAGGGGACTAGACTAAAGTGCCAAGGTACAGGGAAGCAAGACCCTTCTGCTCTCAATGCTGTCTGCATAGGGCAAGAGGTGGCCAAAAGGGCGTATATATAACCTGTGATGTGTTCCATCACCTCCCACACAATAATCCAATAAGAAGCTCCGATTACCTTAAGTGTAATGGTGGTCAGTCCTGCCCAGCTGCAAAGAGAAGATGACATAGTGTGCAAACACATGGTGTAATATGATGGAACGCACGCCAAGAGTATTTCCTGGTCTGTGGAACGCAGAGGCTGAGACTGATGAGTCGTATTGCCTACCAGAGGCGCCACCCGATGATCAGGAACGCGTCAGAAGGACGCAGAGAAAGGGGCTGACAATGCTCACTGAAACCACGCCCACCGAAATGCCCCGAATGACGCTCCAGGGGGCGTGGCTTCCTCTCAGAAGAGCAACCCACACAAAAGAACCCTTGGACGGCGATATAAATAGACATGAAAGGCATAGTGAAACCAAACTGTAGAAACAGCGTAAATGAATGGCCATCACCACCGAAAGCAGCCCACATTAACAAAACAATCTTAGGCGGCGATATTTGCAGGCACGGTAGGGCCACATTAAACTCCGAGATGGTTTGGGTAACGCTATGAGGGGGGTGGTTAAATGATGGCCAGACAGTCTAAGAATAACCATGTGATATAGGGTGCACAACAATTGGCTAGAGCAGACCACTTAAGGAAATATACATCTATTAGGAAAAAACAGATAATAAGACTAAACTGACTGTAAAAAAGATATATCATGAAAATTACAACTAGATATAGTATAAAGAAGGGTGCCAGTGGGCACACAATCTAACAAGTCAGTGTACATAAATAATAGCCCTCGTCCTAGGATCTAAAGGGCCAATTAAGCATGAAATTAATCATGTTTGATGCACATATAGATAATACCAGAACCAAAATTGGAAAGGAGTTTGATCATGAGAAATATATGCATATCCCAATATAAGGGTGACAATCAAGGTTATAGGCAAAATTATATACAGTACGGTGAGTCAAGAAAGGTCAACAGAACCAAAAAGGAATTAAATGAAGCAACCATAATTAATCTGGTCATTCAAACCTTTGGGAATAATTGTGTCCAAGTAGAAGATCCACTTGGCTTCCCTTTGTAATATTAATTTGTCCCAATTGCCCCCCCTCGGGGGTTTCAGGACTCTATCAATGGCCATGAATCTGATGGTGTTAACTTTCCCTTCATGGAAGCCATTGACATGTCTTGAGATGGGAGTGTCTCTCCTGTGTGTGATGTCACCAACATGATCACCCACTCTCCTTTTAAATTCGCGAATAGTCTTACCCACGTATTCAAGTCCGCAAACACATGTGGCCTTGTAGATGACTCCCTTAGTGCTGCAATTCATAAAGTGACGAATAGAATAATTAGTACCTGTGACGTTACTCACAAATGTTTTGCCAGAGTCAATGTATTGGCAGGCCACACAGTGACCACATTTAAAGCAACCAGTCACATTACTGTGCAGCCATGTTTTGGTGGATGGGGCCGAAAAATGGCTGTGGACCAATCTGTCATTTAGAGATCGTGCTTTTCTATATGTGACCAAGGGGTGGTTGTCCAAAAAAGGAGAAATATCATTGTCCATACATAGGATGGACCAATGCTTCTTAATGATATCTCTAACCTGTGGAGAACCATTGTCAAAAGTGGTGATGAGTCTCAAAGTGTCATTATCCTGTTCATTTCTCTCCTTGATAGGATTAAGGAGTTCCGGGCGAGTACAGGACTTAGCGTGCTGGTATGCCTTTGTAAGGACATGTTGCGGATAACCTCTATCAAGGAACCTATCTCTCAATTCCCTAGCTTGAGATTCAAATAACGAGTTGCTGGAACAGTTCCTCCGTATTCTCAGGTATTGCCCCTTGGGGATACCCCTCTTAAGATGTACGGGGTGATGGCTATTCCAGTGCAACAGGGAGTTAGTTGACGTAGGTTTCCTATATGTAGAGGTCATCAATTCACCATTCTCATTCTTGACAATGAGGACGTCGAGGAACGGTAGAGTAGTTTCCTCAATCACGGATGTAAAATAAAACCCGATAGAATTGTGATTGAGGTTTGACACAAATCTGTTGAATTCATCAATAGAACCCCTCCATACAATTAGAATATCATCTATGTATCGTGACCACAACTCGAAGCCACGACACATAGACGAATCAGAATCCTCAGTATCAACCCACACGATAGTCTCCTCCCACCAGCCGAGGAGGAGATTGGCATAGGCCGGGGCACAGGGGCTACCCATTGCGGTCCCCCTCAACTGGTGGTAATAGCATGGTCAAAGACAAAATAGTTGTGTTTAGACAAAATTGAAGGAGCCTAAGAACAAACCGGTTGTGTTCCTGGTATTGACAACCTCTCATGTTCAAAAAATAGCTAACTGCTTCCAAACCAAATTCATGTGGAATGGAAGAGTACAAGGCTTCCACGTCTATGCTTGCTAGAAAAGATTCGGGGCTGACAGATAAACCATCTAAACGGCGAAGGAGATCAGGTGTATCCTGTACGAAAGATTGCAACGAAGACACAAAGGGAGACAATATCTGATCTAAATAGATCCCAACATTTTGGCATAGACTCCCAACACCCGATACAATTGGGCGACCTTTTAAGGGATTAATACCCTTGTGTATTTTTGGTAAACAATAAAAGGTAGCAGTAACGGGATGATTTGGAAGTAAAAAATCAAACTCACTCTTTGAAATAATCTTATTGGTGAGTGCCTCAGACAGAATTATTTGTAATTCCTCACGATAAATGTTGGTCGGGTTGGACGCTAATTTTTCATAGGTGTTCTCATCTGACAAGATCGAGTAACACATCTGTTGGTACTGCTCGACCCCCATGACGACAACATTGCCACCCTTATCGGAGGGTTTAATAACAATGTTGTCGTCTCGTTCAAGTCCAACAATAGCTCCCATCTCTTGTTTTGAGCAGTTATAATTGCATGAAATACGACTAGTTGAAAGCTCAACCAGATCTTTAGTCACCAAATTAGAAAAAATATCAATGGCCGATAGATCACCAGAAGGTGGTGGCATTTTAGTACTTTTGACCTTCAAATTGGTGAAAGGGCCAAGACCAGAAATGTTAGGATTGACATCGGCGATAGATTAAGTAGCCTTACATCCGACAGCATGTCCTCGGGAATACCCAACTCAGAACTCACACGAAGATCCTGCTTTTGGAAGAACTTCTTCCACCTTACTTTACGTAAAAAGAGATTTAGATCTTTTATTGTCCTAAATAGATCAAAATCTGTATTGGGAACAAAAGAAAGACCCTTGCTCAGAACCGACATTTCACATTCATTAAGAGCCCTTTCTGACAAATTGATAATCTGAATACCCCCAAGACTGGAGGGAATGACTCCTCTTATTTCTTCATTTGTGGTGCCCGATTCCTGAGGGCATATACCTGATCTAAAAAATGCCCACTTGGAGTGGTGTCGGGTCTATCAGAGCTATTACGTGTACCACGACCCCTACCCCTACTCCTGTTCCTTCCTCTTGACGACCGACTCCTAGTCTCTGCCTCAGAGAAGTCGGTGTCAGTGGAAGAGAGTTCAGACTCTCTATCTAGGGGGGTGGTGCGTGTGTTTAGGACTAAATAAGCTTTATTGTCCTTAAAATCTTGAACATCACGTAAATATTGTTTGTGTTTCCTTCTCTTTAAGATGATATTGAAAGCGTTCAATGTGAGTTTGGAGTTTTGTTTCTTTAGCCCCAAAATCAGTTTCTGAGGAAAACTTTTTAGTCACTTCAATATGTTCCTTCAATTTATCATTGAGTGCATTGAGAGTGGCCTTCTCCTCCTCCAATAGAATTTGCATGAAGCGAAGGGAACTCTCAGTGGCCTCACGTTCCCACTTATGGATGAAGGTAGGGTTTTTATGTCTACTGCCTGCTGTGAGATTAATTCTCAAGCCACGTGGGACGATTTTTGCCCTAAGGTAGCTCTCTAAGCTCTGGACCTCCCACCAAGAGGTGATTTGATCTCTGTATACCTGCTGTAACTCTTTGAAGGCTACATTAAACGTGGGGAGATATTTCTTCTGAGTGAAGGTGTGCTCAGAAAAAACCTCTTTGGCCTCTGTTAACCAATTGTCTGTGTTGAGACCCACCGAAAGAAAACCTGCCATTACCTTGTAAAGAATTACAAAAAAATAAAGCAATTCCAGTGTCGGCTGGAACAAATGTCAGACTGAATTCACCAAATTATAAATTAGAATAAGCAACAGTGAATATATAAAATATAACTTTTACTGATATACGTTAAAAAGTATAAGGTGCGTCACCCACTAAAAAATAGCTGTCAAGGAATGAGGGGTAATACATATACCCACAATGATTACCAGAAGGACAAAAAACAGACAGCTATCAGGATTAGACAGATTGCCATCTAGGACAAGAAAATGAAGGAGCCTAAGAACAAACCGGTTGTGTTCCTGGTATTGACAACCTCTCATGTTCAAAAAATAGCTAACTGCTTCCAAACCAAATTCATGTGGAATGGAAGAGTACAAGGCTTCCACGTCTATGCTTGCTAGAAAAGATTCGGGGCTGACAGATAAACCATCTAAACGGCGAAGGAGATCAGGTGTATCCTGTACGAAAGATTGCAACGAAGACACAAAGGGAGACAATATCTGATCTAAATAGATCCCAACATTTTGGCATAGACTCCCAACACCCGATACAATTGGGCGACCTTTTAAGGGATTAATACCCTTGTGTATTTTTGGTAAACAATAAAAGGTAGCAGTAACGGGATGATTTGGAAGTAAAAAATCAAACTCACTCTTTGAAATAATCTTATTGGTGAGTGCCTCAGACAGAATTATTTGTAATTCCTCACGATAAATGTTGGTCGGGTTGGACGCTAATTTTTCATAGGTGTTCTCATCTGACAAGATCGAGTAACACATCTGTTGGTACTGCTCGACCCCCATGACGACAACATTGCCACCCTTATCGGAGGGTTTAATAACAATGTTGTCGTCTCGTTCAAGTCCAACAATAGTTGCATCAGTTCCTCAGGGAATGACAGGGGATTGTCTTCCCATTGACGCACGAGGGACCCTCCGCATACCATTGGGTGCCTTGGAAACTCCCGTCCCCTTGACACTACATTGGTGAGATTGTTCCTATTTTCTTACTTTTCTCACTTTATTGTTGTCATTTGTATATTATGTGTTTTATATGTGTTGTCTGGTGATTGCCTTTCATACTTTGGAGGACCACATTGAGTATTCCTCCAATTGGCAGCACTTAGACATTCAGTTGCCATTTTCTTGTCCTAGATGGCAATCTGTCTAATCCTGATAGCTGTCTGTTTTTTGTCCTTCTGGTAATCATTGTGGGTATATGTATTACCCCTCATTCCTTGACAGCTATTTTTTAGTGGGTGACGCACCTTATACTTTTTAACGTATATCAGTAAAAGTTATATTTTATATATTCACTGTCGCTTATTCTAACCTACTAGAAACAGCGGGGAATAGAACCCCTCTCTTTCCTCTTCTACTGGAACTTTTTCCAGGACGCGTTTCTGTATGAGCGCAAATATTTCTTCCTCCAGACTCGCCTGTTTCTCTGGTGAGGATTGTAGGGGAGTCAGCATATATTTGATCGGTGGATGATGATGGAACTTTAATTCCAGTCCTGAGTCTACTATTTGCAGAATCCAGGTACTGGAGGAAATCCTCTCCCAGGCTGGAAGGAAGTGAGAGAGTCTTCCTCCCACCTGAGAAGGACCGTCACTGGGAGGGCTTCTTATCCTCTTTGGAGGGCTTACCGAAGTAGAAGCCTCTCCCTCCTCTGGAACGCTTGTCCTGGACGTTTCTGTCCCGTTCTCTGTAGTGCTGTCTTCCGAATTTTCGATTCCTCTGAAAGGAGCGACGAAAATTTTGAAAAGGCTGTTTCGGAAAGTTCTTCTTTTTATCCGTAGCCTTCTCCAATACCTCATCCAGCGCAGGCCCGAATAAGAAACTGCCCTCACAGGGTAGGGAGCATAATTTTACCTTTGCCTGGATGTCACCTGGCCAGCACTTAAGCCATACCGCTCTGCGTCCTACATTAGCTAGCGCTGCAGATTTGGCTGCCAACCTTGCCGAATCCGCTGAGGCTTCCGCTAGGAAACTTGCTGCTGCTCTAATGGCCGGTATGGCTTCTAAGATTTTTTCTCTGGAAACTCTTTGTTTTACTTGATCTTCCAAGTTATCCACCCAGACTTCTAGGGACCTGGCCACACAAGTGGCTGAAATAGCCGGTCTTAATGCTCCTGCCGATGTTTCCCAGACCGATTTTAAACAGACATCTGTCTTCCTGTCCAGTGGTTCTCTTAGCGTACCCAGATCTTCAAAGGGTAAGGAGGATTTTCTGGCGATTTTTGACACCGCTACGTCTATCTTTGGGGCTCTATCCCAGGACGAGGAAGCTTGCTCATCAAAAGGATATTTCCTTTTCAGAGCGCTGGTAACATGAGACTTTTTCTCTGGCTTCTCCCATTCCCTTCTAATCAGGTCTTTCAGCTGGTCGTTAATGGGAAAGGTTTTTCGTTTTTTCTTTGAAGCCCCACGAACATAAGTTCTTGAGGTGTTCTCTTGGGTCTGTCTTCTACCAGTCCCATGGTAGAGCGGACTGTCTTTATTAGGCTATCTGTTGCTTCTATCGGGAAGACGTTCTCGTCCTCTGAGCTACTGTCTGTATTGCGGGATCTGCTAGAGTCCCTCTCTGCTCCAGAGGAATCTTCCTGAGATATTTCTGGGACGCTAGGTCTGTCTCTGGACTTGCCGTCCATATCTGCTGTATGGAAGGCTTTCATTGACTTACACACCTCCGCTTGTATTAGGGACTTTAGGCTCTCAGCAAAGGAGGGCGTTTCCTCCGCCAGTGTTTTTGTGATACAATCCTGGCATAAATCTTTGGCCCAGGTATTTTCTAGCGGGTTTTACATAAGGGACATTCCCTATTTTTGGTTTTCGCTTTACTCTTTTGTAACCTCTCTAATTTTCTCATGTGTATGTGAGAGGGGAAAAAGAGAATATATGCGAGAAGGAAGAGAAAGAACAGACATTAATGTACTGGACTTTCTCGAAGTTCACTCACCACTCGGACGCTGTAATAGACGGGTACCGGCTCCGGAGGCTGATTGGCTCCATCCGATATCACAGATCCTTCCTTACTGTGTCCCGTTCTTGTGCTGTCCGAGCGGCTATTGCTGCGGCGGGTCTGGGTCTTTTCACCAGACGGGGGCCGTCTGGCCTGTATTTCCTGGCGTGAGTCCAGGTGTCCCGGCGATAAATTCTCCATTGCCAGCCTTTTTAGCCCCAGCTATACCGTCACCTGCAGTGCAGTTTTGTGACGGTAATTCTAAGTGAGTGCCGGCTTTTTTTTAAATTTCCCCAGACCCGTGTGCGCGCTCCCCCTCTTTTTTTTTAGCGTCGCAAGCGCCCGTCGCGTGCGCCGCGCGCGCGCCCGGTCACCACGTCCGGCGCGCGCTCAGTTATGCTCCTTTCTCCTGTAACAGGAGAATCCATCAGCCCTGGACGCGCCCTCGTCATTTCCGGAGCGCGACTTCCGGTCCGGCTTCCGGCTGCAGCGTGGGCAGAACGCAGGAGACAGGCGGGGATGAAGACACCGCTCTATGCAGCGGTTTTCTGGTCTCCACTGCCACCAATGAATACCTCCACAGTCCTCCGGTGTCAGCCTTGTTCCAGGTATCCGGGGGGGGGGAGGGGGGGAAAGAGGAGAGAGGGGGTCTTTTTATAATGCCTGCCACCGATGTGCTGACAGGCTGCATGGCCCGGTATCAACAGGGGGATACACTGAAAGTGTTCCCCGAGGATTGCCCCCACCTACAGCTGCCTTAAAAGGGAGCTGCAGGAAAATTTAAGCCTGCAAAAGCAGTGGCCATGCCTCGCTCAGGGGGGACAGGGTATACCTGACCCCCGAGGCGACCTCCAGTACCTGGTGACGGATGCGGCAAACTAACGTCCACCGTTACCATCCGACCCAGGCCTAGGCATCCTCTTCCGAGAGTTCTTTATCTTGAGGGTCTCCCATCGAGGACAGGAAACCAACTGATGCGGAGAGAGGAGCCGCCCCTTTTATCTTGAAGGTTTCCTGTCCTTGATGGGCGGATTCCCCTCTCTCGTGGTGCCGTCATGTATGATGGAAAAAAATATTTTATATAGTAAATACACACCTAATATAATGACCGAATTTACACAACAGGTCTTTTCTGATGAAAGATTCCCATTTAATGTAAGGTTATAGGCTTCCTAACTTCCATGAGAGATACACAAACCACTGATGTTGTAGGTGGCAAAGATCACCAGTATTATGTGCTTTTTCTGATCAGTGGAATAGAGGTAATTCTTCCATCGCTTTCTGTGTAGGAGGGCCGGGCGTGCCGATATTCTGGAGAAACCTCCTGTAGGTCAAACTTCATATGACATGTGTGTATTCAAGGCAGTGACTAATCCGTGCTGATACATAATATTATAAGGCCTCGCTGACTCCTCACCTAGTAAATGCTGGTGGAGCAGCTCCAGCACCTGCTTCAGCTTCAGGAACACCTCTGCGGGCGGTGGGTGCAGCTGGTCGCTCTTGATGCTCTCAAAGCGCAGTACGACCCCCTGAGGCAGCGTCTCCAGGAGGACGTGGAGAGATGGAAACGACACCAGAGGCTTGAGGATGTAGTTCAGGAGCAGCTGACCTGTGGGACAAAGATGGAGCACTTATGTGATGCCATATTACAAGAAGGGCATCTACCTGCTACCTTAAACCCGATAATCATAAGTGGTATCGGCGGGTGTATGGGGCATGCTCAGGAGCCGAGGCTCCACCATACCAGGCAGATGTCCGGTGTGGTACATAGGCGGCATCTGCCTGTAACATCCGCAGCTGAGCTCCTGTGGCTGCTGTTTAACCTTTTAAATGCTACAGTCAATCAGAGAGCGACATTTCAATGTCTTAGGCCTCTTTCACACATCATTTTTTTTGTGTCAGGCATAATCCGTCGAACACCTGAAGGGACGGATCCGGCGCTGAAACGAAAAAACTGATGCAACCGATCCGTTTTTTTGCTGGATCAGACCTGAACTTTTGAACCTAGAAAAAGAGGGTTTTGGATGTCCGTGGAAAATGTAGTAGTAGTAGTAGTAGTCCCTGATTTCCAGACTCCGGATCAGACTTCGGTGCCTGATGCGCCGCTTCAGGCACTATCAGGCGGCTCCGGCAAACAAAAAAAACGTTGCATGCACCGTTTTGTCCGGCCGCCGGAATGTACATTTCCGCCGGATCCGGACAAAAACGGATACAACGCAATGACATCAGGAACAATCCGGCGCTAATGAAAGTCAATGGTAAAAAAACGCATCCGGTACCGGATACGGTTTTTTTTAACAACACGCCGGATCATGCCTGAAGTCAAAAAACAGATGTGTGAAAGAGGCCTCAGTCGCCAATAATATGCATGTAGAAATGTTGGCATGCACAAATCAGATCTGTATTGCTCTTGGAAGTCAATGGTTGCGCAAAAAAACAGATCCTGTGTGGGGCGCCGTCTGCATGTCACGTGTTTTTCATGCATCCATCACAATTATTAACTTGGGAAACTATTTAATTAATTGTTCATGTAGAAACTGTCAGCCGCATGTACAAAACGGACATGTGGACGACACGTGGACACGGACAAACCGATGCAAAATTGACATACGGAGGGAAGCAGAAACTTTTTTTCTGTACAAAAACAGACAATTTTGCACACACTTGTGTGAACCAGGCCTTATAATAAATCATAACACGCAATCCTATACATCAAGCTCCCCGAGATTATCAGCTTCATTTAAGGCCGGGGACAAGTGTATAAAATATCATCCATTTTGTCATTCGTGTGTGATCCGTTTTCGTACATCTACATCCGTAAAGAGCAGAAGCCAAATGGATGTTCTGCGTGGGGTCCGTTTTATTTTGTGCGTCCATTGACTGGAATGAGCAAGTCTTTTCCGATATAAATAAGAAAGTTGTGCGTGATTTCATTCACATGGATAGTCGGTCAGTCTGCATGAAAAAAAAAAAAACTTATCTGAACAGCCCTATGGAATTACATTGGTCAGCGCCCGGTTCGATCTTTCTTTGGACATCACGTCCATATAATGCGCTCGTCTGATTGAGCTTTAAAAGGCGTTATTCTGCTCTGCTCACTTTGACATCAGGAGGTGAGCGGTGCAGACGATATTACGGCCCGATATAACTAAACGATCGGCAGGCGTCACGCACGTGTCCTATAAGACGATGGCACAATACCCACCAATTGTGCAGGAAAATAGACACGCATCTGCAGCACCACTCTCTTCCTAATGTGGACACCTGGATGAGTTCCCAATCTGGACTGAAGAATTAGACTATGTTCACATGTTGCGTTTTTGCTGCTTTTTTTTAATGCAAATTAAAACCTGAGTTTTACAGTACCAACAAAAGCTAGTAGGTTCTGAATGCAGGATAAAAAAAAACGCAGCAAAAATGCAAAGTGTGGACATAGTGTGAAGGCCGCTGTCCGTATTCCATCAGAATAATCTCAAACCTTCAGGAACTTACTGAAAAACTTCAGCTTTGTGTTTAGCTCTCCCAGAATCGCTAAGGCCTGAAGGACAGATCCCAGAATTGGTGCAGAACTGGTGTCGTCGGGTGACGGCAGGGTGCACAAGTGCAGTTCGGTTTTCAAGACCATTTCCAAACTTGAGTAATCTGAAAGTAAAAAAAATTAACCAAAAATATCAAATGTATTCCACACTGATACAATGTAGCCTAGCCCAAGGCTTCTCAAAAAGGGGAGTGGGACCCACAGGAGGTGGTGTGGTGGCGCCCCGATTATGGGGAGGGAGCCGTAAGAGACCGAAGTGTAACGAGTAAATTTCTGCGACTTTGGGTTATTACTTCCACCCTTTATACAGAGGTTGGTACCTTTGGATGGGGGCAGCTTCCACACGGCCAGCTTCTGCCACTCCTCCCCGAGGTGGTACAGCATGTTCTGCTTCTGCACCGTCAGCTCGATTCCCAGAGATTTCAGCACCTTCAGCTCAAAGCCTTTCCGAGACTTCAGGATTTTCAGACAGTTTTGTGCCTGTGATTGAAAAGAGGAATGCATTATGTCCTCTAATCGTATGTTCCCACAGCGGATTTACCGATTTGTGGCCGGAGATTCTGCTGCAAAATATTGCCACAGTATTGTGGATAAGTATTTAAGAAATCGGACTCCTTCACACTGCTATAAGAAAAAAAAAAAAAAAAAAGTGTCTGCAGCGTAAAGTGAACTGCAGTGCGATGTGAAAGCGGCTGCAAAACTGGAGCCCATTCGGCCATTGAGAAGTTTACTAACGATTTCTCACTTCGGAAAAATCCATCCTGTGCGGATACGAACTGGAATGTCGCTCTCCTGCGCCAATCACTTGCTCCCTATTCAGTCTCTGAGCGGTGAACCACAAACAGGGCGATTTCTTCCACAAATCGCGACAAAGCTGGGATACGTCATAACACTCGTAGCTGGACTGCCAGCCCAGGCTCTGACATTACCAGCTGACATGGCCTGCGAGATTGCTATAGGCATGTTCTGTGACCTGTGCAGAGGTCGTAGTGCAGGGAGGGAGGAGGGGGGAGTGATACATAAATATGGGATCTTGTGTTATCTCTACAAAGGTTTTAGTTACATTCATTTTAATGATAAAGTGTAGTGGGCATTCATGCTCAGGGCAGGAAGGGTGAGGAGGTGAGCTGTTCATGTGTCATCTATAATTAGACAATTAGACTGTGTTATTTATACACTGCTCAAAAAAATAAAGGGAACACTTAAACAACAGACTATAACTCCAAGTAAATCAAACTTCTGTGAAATCAAACTGTCCACTTAGGAAGCAACACTGATTGACAATCAATTTCACATGCTGGTGTGCAAATGGAATAAACAACAGATGGAAATTATTGGCAATTACCAAGACACACATTAAAGGAGTGGTTCTGCATATGGGGACCACAGACCACATCTCAGTACCAATGCTTTCTGGCTGATGTTTTGGTCATTTTTGAATGTTGGTTGTGCTTTCACACTCGTGGTAGCATGAGAAGGACTCTATAACCCACACAAGTGGCTCAGGTAGTGCAGCTCATCTAGGATGGCACATCAATGCGAGCTGTGGCAAGAAGGTTTGCTGTGTCAGTCAGCGTAGTGTCCAGAGGCTGGAGGCGCTACCAGGAGACACGCCAGTACACCATGAGACGTGGAGGGGCAACATACGGATTTTTGTGTTACTCACCGTAAAATCCTTTTCTCCGAGACGCTCATTGGGGGACACAGGACTGTGGACTGTGGGTGTATGCTACTGCCGCTAGGAGGCTGACACTAAGTAAACATAAAAAAAGGTTAGCTCCTCCTCCGCCGTATACACCTCAGCACTGGCCGCAGGCAAACCCAGTTTAGTGCAAAAAGCAGTAGGAGGCTAAAAAATAAATCAAGAGTTAACACAGATACAGTATATCCAGAAGAAAAAACTGCTGATACCAACTTAAGGAGAATAGAGTTAACTCAATATAAAGCCAGCCGGCTATAAGGGAGGGTGCTGTGTCCCCCAATGAGCGTCTCGGAGAAAAGGATTTTACGGTGAGTAACACAAAAATCCGTATTTCTCCTTCGCCTCATTAGGGACACAGGACTGTGGGACGTCCCAAAGCAGTCCCTTGGGTGGGAAATCGACTCCACAGTGTAATTTATAACAGGCATTGCCTATAGGTGCGCAACCGCGCCCTGAAGAATCCTTCTACCCAGACTGGCATCCGCAGAAGCCTGGGTATGGACATTATAATGCTTGGAAAAAGTATGCAGACTGGACCAGGTTGCTGCTTTACAAACCTGTTCTACCGAAGCCTGATGCCGAAGGGCCCAGGAGGCACCCATCGCTCGGGTGGAGTGAGCCTTGATCCCTGCGGGAACTACCGCGCCTCTGATGCGGTAAGCCTCCTGAATGGCTAACCGAATCCACCTAGCCAAGGTTGATTTAGAGGCAGCGAGTCCCTTCCTGCGACCCTCAGGGAGAACAAACAGCGTGTCCGTCTGCCGAAAGGACGCCATCCGAGAAACATATCTCCTGAGTGCTCTCACCAGATCCAGCGTATGGAGAGCCTTCTCCACTCGGTGCGTCGGAGCTGGGCAAAATGAGGGCAAAACAATGTCCTCATTAATATGAAAAGAGGACACGACTTTAGGCAAAAAAGGTGGTGTTGGTCTGAGCACCACCTTATCCTGATGGAAAAGCAAGTACGGAGCTCGACAAGACAGTGCGGCCAGCTCCGAAACCCGCCTTATGGATGTTATGGCTACCAAAAACACCACTTTCCAGGAAAGAAATGACAGAGAAACCTCCTGCAAAGGTTCAAAAGGAGACTCCTGCAGGACTCCCAGGACTAGATTGAGATCCCAAACATCTAAGGGAGCCTTGTAGGGGGAACTATATGGACAACCCCTTGAATAAAGGTCCTAACCTGAAAATTAGACGCGATTCTTCGCTGAAAAAGCACTGATAAGGCTGATATCTGGCGTCTAAGCATACTTGGTGCTAGACCTGAATCTAGGCCTGCCTGGAGAAATGACAGAATGTTTGGAATTGAAAACCGAAGCGGGGAACAACCATGTTCCCTGCACCAAGCAAAAAAGACCTTCCAAGTACCGTGGTAGATGCGAGCCGAAACGGGCTTTCGGGCGTTAGCCATCGTTGCGGCGACCTTTTTAGAGAAACCAGCCCTGGTCAGGATCCAAGATTCAACGGCCAGGCCGTCAAACACAGGACCGCTAAGTTCTGGTGGTAAACTGGGCCCTGGGAGAGAAGGTCCACGCGCTCTGGCAGTCGCCAGGGAGCGTCGGCGAGCAATTGTACCAGCTCCGCGTACCATGAGCGACGCGGCCAATCCGGAGCGATTAATATCGCAGGAACCCCCTCTATCCTGATCTTTCTGATCACCCTTGGGAGAAGGGCTATTGGTGGAAACAAGTATGGAAGATGAAACTGATTCCATGGTAGGACCAGAGCGTCTACTGCAAATGCCTGCGGATCCCGGTACCGGGAGACGAAGTTGGGCACCTTGGCATTTATCTTGGAAGCCATCAGGTCCACATCTGGGTTCCCCAGCGTCGGCATATCTGCTGAAAAATCTCGGGATGAAGTGACCATTCCCCTGATGCTATGCCGTGACGGCTGAGAAAATCCGCAGCCCAGTTTTCCTCGCCCGGAATGTGGACCGCTGAAATCACAGAGTGATTTACCTCTGCCCAAGTCAGAATCTGTTTTACCTCGTGCATGGCCGCCCTGCTGCGGGTACCTCCCTGATGGTTTATGTATGCCACTGCCGTGGCATTGTCCGATTGTATTCTGACTGGGTGGCCCGCCAGATGCTGGTGAAAATGCCTCAGAGCCAGCCGAATAGCTCGGATCTCTAAAATATTGATCGGGAGGGTCGATTCCTGCTGAGACCAAGTTCCCTGGGCTGTGTGGTGACGAAACACTGCTCCCCATCCGAGCAGGCTGGCATCCGTTGTGACAACCAACCAGAAATTTGGAGGAAACAACCGACCCTGTCGAAGAGTGGTGTTCTTCGTCCACCACATTAGAGTCTGTCTGACCTGCAGGGACAGACGACACCGAAGATTGAGGGAGTAAGGGCTCCCGTCCCATACTGCCAAGAGTGCATGTTGAAGGGGGCGAAGATGAAATTGGGCAAATGGAATAGCCTCGATTGCTGCCACCATCCTTCCTAGGACCCTCATGCAAAACCGGATGGTGTGAGGGAATTTTGGGTTGGGGAAGGATCCGTACCTTTGACGAGAACCAAGGCCCCGTCTTGAGGGAAAAATTTTCAACCCCGAGCGGTCGAAATTCATCCCTAAAAAAAGGGGATCTTCCGAGATGGCACGGGGGATGACTTTTTCATATCACCACCACCCCCGGGTAAATGGGGGGGGGGGGGGGGGGGGGGGGGGGGGGGGGGGGGGGGGGGGGGGGGGGGGGGGGGGGGGGGGGGGGGGGGGGGGGGGGGGGGGGGGGGGGGGGGGGGGGGGGGGGGGGGGGGGGGGGGGGGGGGGGGGGGGGGGGGGGGGGGGGGGGGGGGGGGGGGGGGGGGGGGGGGGGGGGGGGGGGGGGGGGGGGGGGGGGGGGGGGGGGGGGGGGGGGGGGGGGGGGGGGGGGGGGGGGGGGGGGGGGGGGGGGGGGGGGGGGGGGGGGGGGGGGGGGGGGGGGGGGGGGGGGGGGGGGGGGGGGGGGGGGGGGGGGGGGGGGGGGGGGGGGGGGGGGGGGGGGGGGGGGGGGGGGGGGGGGGGGGGGGGGGGGGGGGGGGGGGGGGGGGGGGGGGGGGGGGGGGGGGGGGGGGGGGGGGGGGGGGGGGGGGGGGGGGGGGGGGGGGGGGGGGGGGGGGGGGGGGGGGGGGGGGGGGGGGGGGGGGGGGGGGGGGGGGGGGGGGGGGGGGGGGGGGGGGGGGGGGGGGGGGGGGGGGGGGGGGGGGGGGGGGGGGGGGGGGGGGGGGGGGGGGGGGGGGGGGGGGGGGGGGGGGGGGGGGGGGGGGGGGGGGGGGGGGGGGGGGGGGGGGGGGGGGGGGGGGGGGGGGGGGGGGGGGGGGGGGGGGGGGGGGGGGGGGGGGGGGGGGGGGGGGGGGGGGGGGGGGGGGGGGGGGGGGGGGGGGGGGGGGGGGGGGGGGGGGGGGGGGGGGGGGGGGGGGGGGGGGGGGGGGGGGGGGGGGGTTTTTTTTTTTTTTTTTTTTTTTTTTTTTTTTTTTTTTTTTTTTTTTTTTTTTTTTTTTTTTTTTTTTTTTTTTTTTTTTTTTTTTTTTTTTTTTTTTTTTTTTTTTTTTTTTTTTTTTTTTTTTTTTTTTTTTTTTTTTTTTTTTTTTTTTTTTTTTTTTTTTTTTTTTTTTTTTTTTTTTTTTTTTTTTTTTTTTTTTTTTTTTTTTTTTTTTTTTTTTTTTTTTTTTTTTTTTTTTTTTTTTTTTTTTTTTTTTTTTTTTTTTTTTTTTTTTTTTTTTTTTTTTTTTTTTTTTTTTTTTTTTTTTTTTTTTTTTTTTTTTTTTTTTTTTTTTTTTTTTTTTTTTTTTTTTTTTTTTTTTTTTTTTTTTTTTTTTTTTTTTTTTTTTTTTTTTTTTTTTTTTTTTTTTTTTTTTTTTTTTTTTTTTTTTTTTTTTTTTTTTTTTTTTTTTTTTTTTTTTTTTTTTTTTTTTTTTTTTTTTTTTTTTTTTTTTTTTTTTTTTTTTTTTTTTTTTTTTTTTTTTTTTTTTTTTTTTTTTTTTTTTTTTTTTTTTTTTTTTTTTTTTTTTTTTTTTTTTTTTTTTTTTTTTTTTTTTTTTTTTTTTTTTTTTTTTTTTTTTTTTTTTTTTTTTTTTTTTTTTTTTTTTTTTTTTTTTTTTTTTTTTTTTTTTTTTTTTTTTTTTTTTTTTGATTTCCCTTGAGATTTTTGGTTTTATTTTATTGTCGCACATTCAATTTGACAAACAATGAAATATTTCATTCATTCAGATCAGGGTGTGCTATTGAGTGTTCCCTTTTTTTTTTTGAGCAGAGTAATAGGTGATGGGAGTTTTGTAAGGGGAGGCTGAGGGCACGGGTTGTGACTGTGCAGGGTCATTGTGCAGGAAGGGGAGGAGGGGGCCTGTTTTCTTTATGCATTTTTTGAATGTAAAATTAATCTATGGTTTTCCCCATCCTACACATTTTTTTCACTTTGCCTCTTAAAAAATTTTTTAAATCTAAATCCCCAATTTTTAATTTTTTCAGGGGAAAAAAAAGGGAATAGTAAATTTTACAATAAACCTTAAACAGGACATGGCGGTGGGTGACTTTGACCGGGTTAACACTTACCTTTTTCCCTTGCTCGGGGGCGGGGATGTATTCCCCTCGGGTAAGGCGGCAAAGTACATCTCTATGGCGCTATTAAACTGAAACAAAAGACAAGTAATCAAGTGTCAGAGGGTGAAATATATATCAGATTATTCTATATGCACCACACAGAAAGGTCGCGGTTCAGTGGGGGGTGCAATTGCTGGGGAGGGGGTCGTGTGTTAGAGGCTTTAAAACTCTTTATTCCCAACCAGAAAGCAGCAGACGTGGAGGAAGCGCATCGTCAGAACATTAGGGGGAGATGTATAGAAATGGGCCCAGTTCAGAGATGGAAGAAAATGTACAAATGAGAAGGCCGCATGGCGACTTCTCCACGTTACCCCTTATTTTGGGAGACAGTGATAGACGCCTCTTCTTCCCTGGTCTCATGGAGGGGAGGGCAGCAGTTTAGAGTTACAGCGACGCTCACCCCCCATGACTGTCACTTTCATCCATACAAATAGCGGAGCAGAGTTCAGTTATTGAGACCCGGACGTTGTATATAAAGTGATTGCATATCGTTAGCATCTGTGATCCACCTCAGACACCCCAACTGATCCCCAAAATAATGGGGGCTGCAGCACGGATAGAGAACAATCGGTCCTACACTTTTTCTGCATGGTGGCAGCACAGCACACACTGCGCGGGGGAAATACAGCACAATCCTTGTTACTTTATCTCTCCTGGACCCTGCTCCAAGTGCTCTGCCTGCAGCCCCCGACTCTCTGCTCCTCTGTGCATCAGGATGCCAATGCAACCCGCTGCGCTCCTCTGACATCACTCTACCAGGCCACATAGCCCGGCTCAGGCAGTGAAGGGTCTCCTGAGAATTCGGGGTGTTGGCATGTGCCACTATGGCCATAACCCTGACTCCTCCACTTATCTTCATCTCCAATCTAATGACTCAGTGAGCCAACTAAAGGCCCCGTCTCACATAGCGAGATCGCTGCTAAACAGCGATCTCGCTATGTCTGACACGTACCAGCGATCAGGCCCCCTGCTGTGAATCGCTGGTCGTGTCAGAAATGCCAGGACTTTTTTTTGATCGCTGGTCTCCCGCTGGCCAGCACGCATCGCTGTGTGTGGCAGGCAGGAGACCAGCGATCAGCTGGTAACCAAGGTACACTTCGGGTTTGCAGGCGCGGGGCTGTGCCTGGAAACCCGATGTGTACCTTAGATACCAGCGCGCTGCTGCAGGGGAGCTGGTATCCAAGGTACACAACAGGTTTCCAGGCACCACGCAGCACCTGGAAACCCGATGTGTACCTTGGTTACCAGCTCCCTGCATCAGTGCGCTGGTATCCAACGTACACTGCGGGTAACTAAGCGACGTTACCTGCAGTGTCGCTGTCCTGATCGCTGCCTGTTTGGCAGCTCAGCAGCGATCATGTAGCGACACACCAGAGATCCTGATCGTTGTCGGGATCGCTGGTGTGTCGCTATGTGAGACGGGGCCCTAACCTATTCAGCTCTGCTATTCCGCCAGTGAGCCACCCGACATATCCAGCTCTGCTAAGCAGCGGCTCTCTGCTCTTCTCTGTGTGCCCCTGGACCCTCCCAGCTCCGCTCACATTGCACACGTTCTCAAATATGCTGCTATCGAGTGTCATTCGACCTACGTAACTCTGCTCAATGGCTTCAGTGATCCTCGCCCATCTGCTACACCCACTACACTCATCCAGACCGAGGGTCTCAAGGATCCATCTCACCAGGTGAAACATAACAATCCTTAATGAAGTGAATGGGGTCGATCGCAGCTCAGGAAAAACAAAGGGGGCACTGCACTAACTCTGCAGCCCCCTTTATCCTCTGGATCGGTGGGAGTTCCAGTGGTCGGATACTGATCATGTGGCGCCCCGTCCTGGTGTATCTGTATGATGGCAGTATCCCGGGCGCTCACCTCCTGCAGCTGCCGCAGCACTGCCAGTATCATGGTGTTCCTCTCCAGCTGACGCTTCAGTTCGGTGAATTCGCTGATCGCCACTTTCAGCTCATTCTGAACCTGAACACATAAAAGGAAAATACTCCAATAATAAAAAGAACCGACAGCACTCACTGCATTGGGGCGTTCGTCTCCAGACCAAGGAACCTTCTTGGATATATCAAATCAGAAAAAATGAAGAAACAGCGCTCCATCCAGGTGAAGTAAATTCAAAGAAGTTTATTCCGGCATAAAACCGCCGCGGTTTTATGGTGTAATAAACCGCTTTGAATTTACTTCACCTGGATGGAGCGCTGTTTCTTCATTTTTTCTGATAAATGGAAAATACTGTCTAGTCTGAAGTATCCCCCCTCAGCTCTGTAGCAGAGTCCGGTGAAGTCTGCAGGGGTCCCCATGATCCAGTAAAAATTACCTGCTACATGATTGTTCAGCTCAGTGTGAACACAGCGACACCAAACTGTCCTACAATAAATAACCGGAACTTCCTTTCTGTAGCATGTAAACAAAATGACGCCGTCCTGAAGCCCTCCTGCGGGTGTACTAAGATGGCCACCATGGGGGCTTCACAACCCATTGGATAACCGGAGTTGATGCATGCACCACTTAACTGCTGCTGTCATTTATTAGTTAGAGGCAGGTGCTGACTGTACAACACAGCAGACACGTGCCGGGTATGGTGCAGGCTCAGCTCCTGAGCTCGCTCCATACACCAGCACCAGACGTGTGACATACATACATGTATTCAAATTGCCTCTTCAGAGAGGAAGTGCACAAGAACTCTAGCGCCACCTATTGGAAGTAGCAATCCTACAAGTCAATATCGACAGTTTAAATTGCCTTGTCATATGATTTAGGATAAAAGCCAAACCAGAATCTCAATTTACAGACATGGTGTTTCGGGGTACTGCCCTCATCAGTGCAAAGTATGAGGACTGATTTGACAAGGTGAGAAGCTTATTACCCCTTAGACACATATATGTTATATGTCAAGATGGGGTAATGGGGGTATTTTATAATTGATTGGAGGACAACTCATTCATACGGCCTCATTCGTATGGAACTGTGGACAAGTCCCTTGCATAGTGGGATGTATGCCTAGTTTGCTGATTTGTACAGGATGAACTATGAGGGGGACACAGAACCATAAGAGCATTGCGACCCTTTTATTTTCAGGATCAATGGAGATCCAAGAAATTAACCAACCAAAGTGATGGCATAGCCTACTGAGATGGGGCATTTCACGGTCACGGATGAGGAGACGCCCCACACCAGGGACTTCACGGACGGGGAGATGCCCCCCACCCACCAGGGATGTCACGGACAGGGACCCCCCATCACCAGGGAAGTCATGGACGGTGGTTCTTCCTCCGGACTCACCTCGTTTTCGATGGTTGACTTTAACACGTCCACGTCCCGGTGCAGACTGCTCACCTGGGCCACCAGGTCCTCGGCGCTCTGCATGCTGGGGAGGAACTCGTCATATTTCTTATTAATCATGTCGCAGACTTCGCCCTGCGGAGACAGAAAGACGGGACGTCACCGCACAACACACAGGTCCGCAGCGGTGAGCCTGGGGTCAGCGAAGCGATGGACGGTGTAAGGTCCAGCAATATAGAGGCGACGGCTGCACTGGGGACACAGAGCGCCCATCACACAGGTCCGCAACAGTGTCATTGGGGTCAGCGAGGCTACGGACGGTGTAAGGTCCAGCAATATGGAGGCGACGGCTGCACGGGGGCACACAGCGCCCATCACACAGGTCCGCAAGGGTCATTGGGGTCAGCGAGGCTACGGACGGTGTAAGGTCCAGCAATATGGAGGCGACGGCTGCACGGGGGACACAGAGCGCCCATCAGACAGGTCCACAGCGTTGTCACTGGGGGTCAGAGATGCGACGGACGGTGTAAGGTCCAGCAATATGGAGGCGACGGCTGCACGGGGAACACAGAGCGCCCATCACACAGGTCCGCAACAGTGTCATTGGGGTCAGCGAGGCTACGGACGGTGTAAGGTCCAGCAACATGGAGGCGACGGCTGCACGAGGGCACAGAGCACCCATCACACAGGTCCGCAAGTGTCATTGGGGTCAGCGAGGCTACGGACGGTGTAAGGTCCAGCAATATGAAGGCGACGGCTGCACGGGGGACACAGAGTGCCCATCAGACAGGTCCACAGCGGTGTCACTGGGGTCAGAGATGCGACGGATGGTGTAAGGTCCAGCAATATGGAGGCGACGGCTGCACTGGGGACACAGAGCGCCCATCATACAGGTCCGCAGCGGTGTCATTGGGGTCAGCGAAGCTATGGACGGTGTAAGGTCCATCAACATGGAGGCGACGGCTGCACGGGGGACACAGAGCGCCCATCACACAGGTCCACAGCGGTGTCACTGGGGTCAGCGAGGCTACAGACGGTGTAAGGTCCAGCAACATGGAGGCGACGGCTGCACGAGCGACACAAAGCGCCCATCACACAGGTCCGCAGCGGTGTCATTGGGGTCAGCGAGGCTATGGACGGTGTAAGGTCCAGCAATATGGAGGCGACGGCTGCATGGGGGGACACAGAGAGCTCATCACACAGGTCCGCAGCGGTGTCATTGGGGTCAGCGAGGCTACGGACGGTGTAAGGTCCAGCAATATGGAGGCGACGGCTGCACGGAGCGCCCATCACACAGGTCCACAGCGGTGTCACTGGGGTCAGAGAGGCAACGGACGGTGTAAGGTCCAGCAACATGGAGGCGACGGCTGCACAAGGGACACAAAGCGCCCATCACACAGGTCTGCAGCGGTGTCACTGGGGTCAGCGAGGCTACGGACGGTGTAAGGTCCAGCATGCGACGGCTGCACGAGGGATACAAAGCGCCCATCACACAGGTCCGCAGCGGTGTCATTGGGGTCAGCGAGGCTATGGACGGTGTAAGGTCCAGCAATATGGAGGCGACGGCTGCACGGGGGGACACAGAGAGCCCATCACACAGGTCCGCAGCGGTGTCATTGGGGTAGCGAGGTGACGGACAGTGAAAGGTCCAGCAATATGGAGGCGACGGCTGCACGGAGCGCCCATGACACAGGTCCGCAGCGGTGTCACTGGGGTCAGCGAGGCAACGGACGGTGTAAGGTCCAGCAACATGGACGCGACGGCTGCAGCACGGGGGACACAGAGCGCCCATCACACAGGTCCGCAGCGGTGTCACTGGGGTCAGCGAGGCAACGGACGGTGTAAGGTCCAGCAACATGGACGCGACGGCTGCAGCACGGGGGACACAGAGCGCCCATCACAGGTCCACAGCGGTGTCATTGGGGTAGCGAGGCGACGGACAGTGAAAGGTCCAGCAATATGGAGGCGACGGCTGCACAGAGCGCCCATCACACGGGTCCGCAGCGGTGTCATTGGGGTAGCGAGGTGACAGACAGTGAAAGGTCCAGCAATATGGAGGCGACGGCTGCACGGGGGCACAGAGCGCTCATCAGACAGCCGCCACGTCTGGAGACCCCTGAAACCAACACCTGGGGGAGGAGAGAGCAGGAAATGTCTACGGTCACAGGACAGCGCCCCCTCTGTGCAGCCATCACCACCGGCCTCATGAGGCCCTAGGCAATTGCGCTCCAGCTGGTGGTGAACTACAACTCCCAGCATGCTCCACAGCTGCAGAGACACAACATGGGCAACCAGACACAATGTGACCTTCAAGTCACATGACTACTGTCACCACGGACTGGCCTGGTATACTGACAGGAGGTCTTACAGAGGGACTCCTCCACCATAGGATTACCAGCACTTACCTTCACTTCTTCCACCCTCCGGGACAGGCGACTGATCTTTACTCCTAAATCCTCCTTCTCCAGGCGCCCAGAATGTGCCAACACCTCAGTCACAAAAGACGCCATCCCGCCTGCCAACTCTGTCGTCCCGGGCGCTGACGGGGCCGCATTCAAACCATGGAATTCAACCTACCCATAGAGTCATGCCGGGAAATGTAGTCCATGGCAGGCTGTGTGCCGGTCTAGTCTGCAACGAATAGACTACAATAACCGGCATGGACAGCGACAATGCAGCTGACAGCTAAGTACGACTTTAGCTTTGTGTTCGCAAAGGCTGATGGAATATGAAGTCCACATTCCACAGTAAGGTCTCAAAATAGTATACGTTTTACCAACATGGACTACAATTCCCGAAAGCAACCGCGGAACGACGGAATCCTGAAAACAGGATGTGACATCTTGAAAACGAGGTGACTGCCGGGAAATGTTGTGGTGCCTATGATGTTACTGTAGCAGCTGTTGTAAATGTAAATGTATAATGTTTTGAATGAAAAAAAGCCGTAAACGTACTGCACTGCCCTCTTGCGGAAAAGTTCGGGAAGTAATTTATACGTAATGTACATTTTTAACAGTAAAGTAATACACTAAAATGTTAATACTCCCACCTTTTGGTAAAGTGATGCACTGCACTATAAATACTGCCAGCTTCTGGAAAAGTGATGCATTGCACTGTAAATGCTGACACCTTGTGGTAAAGAGATGCACAGCAATTTAATACTGCCTCCTTCTGGTAAACTCAGGTACAGCAATATAAGTACTGCCACCTTGTGGAAAAGTGGTGCAGTTCACTGTAAATACTGCCATCTTGTGCAAAAGTGTTGCACTGCACTGTAAATACTGCCTCCTTGTGGTAAAGTGATGCACTGCACTGTAAATACTGCCTCCTTGTGATAAAGAGATGCACAGCAATGTAAATACTGCCTCCTTGTGGTAAAGTGATGCACTGCAATGTATATACTGCCATCTTGTGATAAAGTGATGCACTGCAATGTAAATACTGTCTCCTGATGGTAAAGTTATGTACAGCAATGAAAGTACTGACACCTTGTGGAAAAATGATGCACTTTAATGTAAATACTGCCTCCTGATGGTAAAGTGATGCACTGAAATGTAAATACTGCCTCCTTGTGGTAAAGTGATGCACTACAATATACAGTGGTGGCCAAAAGTATTGGCACCCCTGCAATTCTGTCAGATAATACTCAGTGTCTTCCTGAAAATAATTGCAATCACAAATTATTTGCTATTTTTTTCTTCATTTAATTTGCTTGCAAGGAAAAAAAACACAAAAGAGAATGAAGCAAAAATCAAATCCTTGATCATTTCACACAAAACTCCAAAAATGGGCCAGACAAAAGTATTGGCACCCTCAGCTAATACTTGGTTGCACAACCTTTAGCCAAAATAACTGCGAACAACCGCTTCTGGTAACCATCAATGAGTTTCTTACAATGCTCTGCTGGAATTGTAGACCATTCTTCTTTGGCAAACTGCTCCAGGTCCCTGATATTTGAAGGGTGCCTTCTCCAAACTGCCATTTTGAGATCTCTCCACAGGTGTTCTATGGGATTCAGGTCTGGACTCATTGCTGGCCACCTTAGAAGTCTCCAGTGCTTTCTCTCAAACCATTTTATAGTGCTTTTGGAAGTGTGTTTTGGGTCATTGTCCTGCTGGAAGACCCATGACCTCTGATGGAGACCCAACTTTCTCACACTGGGCCCTACATTATGCTGCAAAATTTGTTGGTAGTCTTCAGACTTCATAATGCCATGCACACGGTAAAGCAGTCCAGTGCCAGAGGCAGCAAAGCAACCCCAAAACATCAGGGAACCTCCGCCATGTTTGACTGTAGGGACCGTGTTCTTTTCTTTGAATGCCTCTTTTTTTTCCTGTACACTCCATGTTGATGGTTTTTCCCAAAAAGCTGACTTTTGTCTTATCTGACCACAGAACATTCTTCCAAAACGTTTTAGGCTTTCTCAGGTAAGTTTTGGCAAACTCCAGCCTGGCTTTTTTATGTCTCGGGGTAAGAAGTGGGGTCTTCCTGGGTATCCTACCATACTGTCCCTTTTCATTCAGACGCCGACGGATAGTACGGGTTGACACTGTTGTACCCTCGGACTGCAGGGCAGCTTGAACTTGTTTGGATGTTAGTCGAGGTTCTTTATCCACCATCCGCACAATCTTGCGTTGAACTCTCTCGTCAATTTTTCTTTTCCTTCCACATCTAAGAGGTTAGCCACAGTGCCATGGGCTTTAAACTTCTTGATGACACTGTGCACGGAAGACACAGGAACATTCAGGTCTTTGGAGATGGACTTGTAGCCTTGAGATTGCTCATGCTTCCTCACAATTTGGTTTCTCAAGTCCTCAGACAGTTCTTTGGTCTTCTTTCTTTTCTCCATGCTCAATGTGGTACACACAAGGACACAGGACAGAGGTTGAGTCAACTTTAATCCATGTTAACTGGCTGCAAGTGTGATTTAGTTATTGCCAACACCTGTTAGGTGCCACAGGTAAGTTACAGGTGCTGGTGATTACACGAATTAGAGAAGCATCACATGATTTTTCAAACAGTGCCAATACTTTTGTCCACCCCCTTTTTTAGGTTTGGTGTGGAATTATATCCAATTTGGCTTTAGGTCAATTATTTTTGTGTTTTTTCATTGAAGACAAATTAAATAAAGATAATACCAAAGAATTTGTGTTTGCAATCATTTTCAGGAGAAACTGAGTATTATCTGACAGAATTGCAGGGGTGCCAATACTTTTGGCCACCACTGTAAATACTGCCTCGTTGTGATAATTGATGCACTGCGATCTAAATACTGCCTCCTTGTGGTAAAATGAGGTACTGCAATCTAAATACTGCCTCGTGATAAAGTGATGCACTGCAATCTAAATACTGCCTCCTTGTGGTAAAGTGATGAACTTCAATGTAAATACTGCCTCCTTGTGGTAAAGTTATGTACAGCAATGTAAGTACTGCCACCTTGTGGAAAAATGATGCACTGCAATGTAAATACTGCCTCCTTGTGGTAAAGTGATGCACTACAATCTAAATACTGCCTCCTTGTGATAAAGTGATGTACTGCAATCTAAATACTGCCTCCTTGTGGTAAAGGGATGCACTGCAACATAAATACTGCCTCCTTGTGGAAAAATGATGCATTGCAATGTAAATACTGCCTCCTTGTGGTAAAGTGATGTACTGCAATCTAAATACCACCTACCTGTGGTAAAGTGATATACTGCAATGTTGTGAATGTGTTAGAAATTAATTCTGAGCAGAAGCTCCCTCTGGTGGTTACAAACAGTACTGAACCATTCAATGAGGATTGGCAATCAGGAGTTACAGACTGGTCTTATATAAGGGAGGTTCCCTCCCATCATGGTTGCCGGTGATCAATTGTTCTTGTCTCAACTGTGGTTCCTGGTTCACTTGGAAGCTTGCTGAGTCTTGCCTGCATCTTCTGCTATCAGATAAGATATTTTCTGCTTTTATTTTTGTGCTTGCTTTTTGCATTGTTCCCTGCACTTCTGTGGAGGTCAGCCAGGTCCCCTCTCGGGGCTTGTGCTCCTCTCAGTTTATTTGAGCCACTGTTATTTGTTCATTTGCCTTTTCCAATTTTTTCAGTGGCTGCGGCTTAGTTTTGTGACACCAGAGAACTAATTTAGGTGGTAGAGGTCTGTTGTGAATGTGTTAGAAATGAATTCTGAGCAGAAGCTCCCTCTGGTGGTTGCAAACAGTACTGAACCATTCAATGAGGATTGGCAATCAGGAGTTACAGACTGGTCTTATATAAGGGAGGTTCCCTCCCATCATGGTTGCCGGTGATCAATTGTTCTTGTCTCAACTGTGGTTCCTGGTTCACTTGGAAGCTTGCTGAGTCTTGCCTCTTCTCCTGCTCTCAGATAAGATATTTTCTGTTTTTTGTTTTTGTGCTTACCATTTTCATATTTCTCTGCATTTCTGTGAGGTTAGCCAGGTCTCCCCCCTCCGGGGGGCTTGGGCTCCTCTCAGTTCTTCTGGAGCCACTGTTATTTGTTCATTTGCCTTTTCCAGTTTTTTCAGTGGCTGCGGCTTAGTTTTGTTACACCAGAGAACTAATTTAGGTGGTAGAGGTCGTGTGATCTCAGGTGTTTTTGCAATTAGTAGAGTTGGTATTTTTTAGGGTTTTTTGGATTGCAGTAAGTGTCCTTCCTATCCTTTTCTGTCTAGGAAGTTTTGGCCCCAACGTTTGCTCATACTATTTTCTGTCTGTGTCTGTATTTCCTCTTGTCTAACCGCCATTACATGTTTGGGGGCTTCCTATGTTCTTTGGGGATCTGCTCCGGGGCAGATAGCTTTCCTCTTTCTATCTTTAGGTGTAGTTAACCTCTCAGGCTGTGACGAGGCGTCTAGGACCAACGTAGGAACGCTCCACGGCTGCCTTTAGTTGTGGTGGTTAGTCAGGGTACTGCAATCCAATAGATTCCAATCTCTCTGGTGTTTTGCCTGCTTTCCTCAGCTACCAAATCATAACAGTATCACCGGCCCAAACTGAAAATTATATGGTACTCAACAGAAGGGAAAAATAGTAAAAGGAAAAAGAAAAGAGAAAGTTGTCAGAAATTTTTTTTTTTTTTTCTGTTTGTTGCATTTTTTCCCTCTTTTTCTCTGGGTGCTGAGGAGGATTTTTTTTTCTCTCAATGGAGTTTGCACAGTTGTCTGGCCGTGTGGATCAGCTTGCCACTGAAGTTCGAAGTATTGCTACCTATCTGGCAGGGTTGCCGGTTGTGGAACCTAGGATCCCCATGCCAGATTTATTTTTGGGGGATCGAGCTAAGTTTCTGAATTTCAAAAATAACTGTAAGTTGTTTTTTGCCTTAAAACCTAAGTCCTCAGGGAACGCAGCACAGCAGGTTCAAATTGTCATCTCTCTCCTGCGCGGTGATCCTCAGGATTGGGCTTTTTCCCTGACACCTGGGGACCCTGTTTTGAGTAATGTTGATGCATTTTTTCTGGCTCTGGGGTTATTGTACAATGAACCTAATGTCACTAATCAAGCTGAAAAAACCTTGTTGGCATTAAATCAGGGGCTTGAGGACGCTGAGTTGTACTGTCAGAAGTTCCGAAAGTGGGCAGTCCTGACCAAATGGAATGATGATGCTTTGGCAGCCCTTTTTCGGAAGGGTCTGTCAGAGAAAGTAAAAGATGTTATGGTGGGTTTCCCTGCTCCCTCTGGTCTCAATGATTCTATGTCATTAGCGATTCAAATTGACAGACGTTTGCGTGAGCGTAGAGGTATGCATGGAATAGTGTTGCCTTGTGAACCAGCTTCTGAACCCATGCAGTGTGATAGAGTGGCTTCGCACAGCGTCATGAGTTTCGAAAACGCAATGGGTTATGTTTCTACTGTGGTGACGCCTCTCATGCTATTTCAGTCTGCCCTAAGCGGGGAAGACGTTTTGCACGCTCAGTTGTCTTGGGTAGTGTTCAGACTAAATTTCTGTTGACTGTTACCCTGATTTGCTCCCTGTCCACATTTTTTGCTCAGGCTTTTGTTGATTCGGGAGCAGCTATTAACCTGATGGATTTTGATTTTGCTAAACGTTGTGGGTTTCCCTTGATAACCCTACGGAAGTCTATTCCCCTACTGGGGATTGATTCTACCCCTTTGGCTGAGAATAAACCCCAGTTCTCTACTCAGGTGATAATGAGGGTTGAACCTGATCATCAGGATAGTTGCAAATTTTTGGTGCTGTATAATCTGCATGACATTATTGTACTAGGTTTCCCTTGGTTACAGTCTCATAATCCTGTTTTGGATTGGAAATCTGTGTCTGTAACTAGTTGGGGCTGCCAATGTGTTAATGCCAACACTCCTGTTTTTTCTGCCTCTCCCCAAGCTCAGGATGTTCCTGACTTTTTGACTGATTTTTTCTGATGTGTTTAGCGAAAGTAAATCTGCATCCTTGCCCCCCCATAGGAGCTATGACTGCGCTATTGAATTAGTGCCTGGTAGTAAATTCCCTAAAGGTCGCCTTTTTAACTTGTCTGTACCTGAACATGACGCTATGCGGTCTTATATCAAGGAGTCATTGGAGAAGGGTCATATCAGACCATCCTCTTCACCCTTGGGTGCCGGTTTTTTCTTTGTGGCCAAAAAGGATGTTTCATTAAGGCCGTGTATTGATTATCGTCTCTTGAACAATATCACTGTGAAATATCAATATCCGTTACCCTTGATTTCTGACCTGTTTTCCAGGGTGAAAAGTGCTACTTGGTTTACCAAGCTTGACCTCAGGGGGCGTATAACCTTATTCGCATTAAGCACGGGGATGAATGGAAGACGGCGTTTAATACCCCAGAGGGACATTTTGAGTACCTAGTGATGCCCTTTGGGCTCACTAATGCTCCTTCCGTCTTCCAGTCCTTCATGAATGACATTTTCAGGGATTTTGTGGATAAATTTCTGATTGTTTATTTGGATGATATCTTGATTTTTTCCAATGACTGGGACTCTCATGTGAAACATGTTCGGACTGTGTTCCAGATTTTGAGAGAGAATGCTCTGTATGTGAAGGGATCAAAGTGTCTTTTTGGCGTACAGAGGATCTCATTTCTGGGATTCATTTTGTCCCCATCTGTTATTGAAATGGACCCGGTCAAGGTTCAGGCCATCTGTGATTGGGTCCAACCTACTTCATTAAAGGCTCTTCAGAGATTCTTGGGTTTTGCCAATTTTTATCGTAAATTTATTGGTAATTTCTCTGTTATTGTTAAACCATTGACTGATTTGACCAAAAAGGGTTCTGATGTGGTGAATTGGCCTCCTGAGGCAGTCTCTGCGTTTCAGGAACTTAAGCAGAGATTCACTTCTGCTCCTGTTCTACGGCAGCCTGATGTTTCTCTGCCATTTCAGGTGGAGGTTGATGCCTCTGAAATTGGGGCACGTGCCGTTTTGTCCCAAAGAGATCCAGAGACCTCTAAAAGTAACCCTTGTTCCTTTTTCTCTCGAAAATTTTCTCCAACTGAACGTAATTATGACGTGGGTAATCGGGAGTTATTGGCCATGAAGTGGGCTTTTGAAGAGTGGAGACATTGGCTGGAGGGAGCCAAACATCAGGTGGTGGTCCTCACGGACCATAAGAATCTGGTTTATCTGGAATCAGCCAAGCGACTTAATCCTAGACAGGCCAGGTGGGCCTTGTTTTTCACACGTTTTAATTTTGTGGTTTCCTTTCTTCCTGGCACTAAGAATGTTAAGGCGGATGCCCTCTCGAGGAGTTTCCTTGCGGACTCTCCTGAGTTATCTGATCCTGCTGTTATTTTGAAAGAGGGTGTAGTTCTTTCCGCCATCTCGCCCAATTTGAGACTGGCTCTGGAAGGGTGTCAGGAGGATAAACCCGAGCGCTGCCCTATTGGGAAATTGTTTGTCCCAGACCGGTGGAAAAAGAGTGTGATGTCTGAGATTCATTGTTCCGCGTTGGCCGGTCATCCCGGAATTTTTGGTACCAGAGACTTGGTTAGTCGGTCCTTTTGGTGGCCTACTTTGTCTCGTGACGTCAGGGAATTTGTGCAGTCCTGCGGGACTTGCTCTCGCTCCAAGCCTTGCTCTCGCTCTATTGGTTTGTTGATGCCATTGCCTGTGCCCAAGAGACCATGGACCCATATCTCTATGGATTTCATTTCCGACCTCCCTGTTTCTCAGAGAATGACCGTTATCTGGGTGATTTGTAATAGGTTTTCCAAGATGATACATCTTGTGCCATTACCTAAGTTGCCTTCCTCCTCCGAATTGGTGCCTTTTTTCCTTCAGCACGTGGTTCGGTTACACGGCATTCCTGAGAACATTGTGTCTGACAGAGGAGTCCAGTTTGTTTCCAGATTTTGGAGGACTTTTTGTTCTAAACTTGGTGTTCAATTGTCTTTCTCCTCGGCTTTTCATCCTCAGACCAATGGACAAACTGAGAGAACAAACCAGACATTGGAGACTTATCTGAGATGCTTTGTGTCTGCTGATCAAGATGACTGGGTATCTTTTTTGCCTTTGGCTGAGTTTGCTCTTAATAATAGGGCTAGCTCTGCCACTTTGATTTCTCCATTTTTCTGCAATTTTGGGTTTCACCCTCGATTTTCTTCGGGACAGACGGAGGCTTCTGTCTGTCCAGGTGTTGACTCTGTTGTGGAGCGTATGCAGCAGATTTGGGACCAGGTAGTGGAGAGGTTGTCCCTCTCTCAGGAGAGGGCCCAGCGGTTTGCCAACCTGACCCTGTTTTGGTTGAGGGCAATCTGGAGTATGTGGTTGAGAAAATATTGGATTCTCATTTTTCTAGACGGAAACTCCAGTATTTGGTTAAGTGGAGAGGTTATGGTCAGGAGGACAATTCTTGGGTGTTTGCTTCGGACATCCATGCTAGGAGACTGATCCGTGCATATCAGGTAGTGGAGAGGTTGTCCCTCTCTCAGGAGAGGGCCCAGCGGTTTGCCAACCTGACCCTGTTTTGGTTGAGGGCAATCTGGAGTATGTGGTTGAGAAAATATTGGATTCTCATTTTTCTAGACGGAAACTCCAGTATTTGGTTAAGTGGAGAGGTTATGGTCAGGAGGACAATTCTTGGGTGTTTGCTTCGGACATCCATGCTAGGAGACTGATCCGTGCGTATCACAGAGCTCATCCTGACCGACCTGGCTGCCCAAATGAGGGTTCGGTGACCCCTCCTCAAGGGGGGTACTGTTGTGAATGTGTTAGAAATGAATTCTGAGCAGAAGCTCCCTCTGGTGGTTACAAACAGTACTGAACCATTCAATGAGGATTGGCAATCAGGAGTTACAGACTGGTCTTATATAAGGGAGGTTCCCTCCCATCATGGTTGCCGGTGATCAATTGTTCTTGTCTCAACTGTGGTTCCTGGTTCACTTGGAAGCTTGCTGAGTCTTGCCTCTTCTCCTGCTCTCAGATAAGATATTTTCTGTTTTTTGTTTTTGTTCTTACCATTTTCATATTTCTCTGCATTTCTGTGAGGTTAGCCAAGTCTCCCCCCCTCCGGGGGGCTTGGGCTCCTCTCAGTTCTTCTGGAGCCACTGTTATTTGTTCATTTGCCTTTTCCAGTTTTTTCAGTGGCTGCGGCTTAGTTTTGTTACACCAGAGAACTAATTTAGGTGGTAGAGGTCGTGTGATCTCAGGTGTTTTTGCAATTAGTAGAGTTGGTATTTTTTAGGGTTTTTTGGATTGCAGTAAGTGTCCTTCCTATCCTTTTCTGTCTAGGAAGTTTTGGCCCCAACGTTTGCTCATACTATTTTCTGTCTGTGTCTGTATTCTCTTGTCTAACCGCCATTACATGTTTGGGGGCTTCCTATGTTCTTTGGGGATCTGCTCCGGGGCAGATAGCTTTCCTCTTTCTATCTTTAGGTGTAGTTAACCTCTCAGGCTGTGACGAGGCGTCTAGGACCAACAGAAAAATAGGAACAGTATCCAGTCCAGGTAGAAGTATGAAAAAACTTTATTCAGCCACCATAAAACACGACGTTTCGGCCATTATTAGGCCTTTATCAAGTATACAAAATAGGGCAAAATGGTGTCCTTAAATGGTGTGGAGAAGCCAATCACCATCCAGGAACCGCCCACAGTGCAAATAGACATATATAACATTTTATACAGCAATATACAATTTAAAACAGTGATCAAAGCTGAAATAGTGACATCACAAAGAAAATACTGCAAAGTACAAAAAAAGCATGAAATATTCAAGAGATTACTACATGTAAACAGTATCACAATATCTGTCTGCCAATAGATGATCTGTTCTTATACACACCCATCATAATGCTGTACCAATCATGTGCTCACTAACTGCATCGTCCTCCATGTCCAATCAGTATCTGTTCATCAGCACTTACTCAGAGCTCTCTTCCAATCGCCCACAGGAACACAGTTCAGAAGACACACTTAGCACACCCCCTTCTGTGGTAAACAAAGGCACATGTTCAGAGGTCGTCACAGCAGAACGCTGAGTGGATCATGTGACCACCAGCGTCAGCAGACATCCGACCATGTGACCGCCAGCATCATCAAAGGTCCCGTCGCATGATGACCACATCATAGACCTCCATTCAAAGAAGTCACGGCCAAAATATCACGTGATCACAGGCATCATCCGACACCCGGTCACATGACTTGATATGGGCAAAAAAAAAAAAAAAACCGGCGCATGCGCAATGGGTTGTACCAGGGCTTCAGCTGGTCACATGACCATCAATGTCACAAAACCAACGGAACTATAATCAGAGCTGGCTAAAAGTGTATACCACACACAAACCGCAGCAGAGGAGTGCTTAATACTCTAAAGGCGAGGAGACATTGAGAACTCCCAGCAAAATACAGCCAACTACAGTGTGCAGCTTATAGTTTATACAGAAAAGGGGAGATTAACTAAATGTACAAAAAACATAAGTGATGTCATCATCAGGGATTATTAGGTCACCATATGCTCCGATCATTCCAGATTATATTCCTAAAAAAACAACAAACATAAATAAAATATATATCTAAAAACAAACACAGAATTCAGATGCAAGAATTACCTAGCACAAATATGTAAATTATATTCTATATTCAACCCCTTTGGTTGTAATGTCCCCAAAACGGAAATCCAACGGAGTTCCTTCTGTTTGAGCAACTTAGTCCTGTCACCACCTCTCCTGAGGGGTGGAACCCCATCGATAACCCTAAATCTCAGCTGACTAACCAGGTGCCCACATTCTACAAAATGCTTAGATACTGGCAGCTCCATCATTTTCGTCCTGATAGTACTTTTGTGTTTGCTTATCCTGGCCTTGACTTCCATCGTCGTCTCACCTATGTACATGAGTCCACACGGGCACACAAGCATATAGATTACATAGCTGGATGTACAGGAATACCGTTCCTGGATCCGAAAGCGTTGACCAGTATATGAGTGCCCGAAACTATCTCCCTTAATCATATTACCACATCAAGCACAATTCAAACATGGAAAATTCCCATTCCTCGGAGGGCCCAATGTCAACTGTCTAGATATTTTTGAAGATCCAATGTCAGATTTGACTAGCCTATCTTTCAAATTACGTCCTCGCCTATATGAAAGCAATGGCTTGTGCGCAAATTCAGTTACTTCCGGTAAACCCCTATGCAATAGGCCCCAATGCTTGTTCAAGATATTCCCTATTTTACCACTAATAGGGCAATAGGTAGAGACAAAAGGGACTCTTTTAGGGAGAACCCTAGTACGTTTTGTTCTCACATCTTCCAATGTTGTCTTCAAGGCCTTCTCCTTGAATTTTCTAAGGTCCCTTTCAGGATAACCCCTTCTAATAAATCTCTCACACATCTGTTCAAGCCTTCTATCCAAAACAGTCTCATCCTTAACTATCCTACGTACTCTCAGCATCTGGCTCCAAGGCAGAGACTCTATCATTTTTCTTGGATGATTACTATCGAAAACAAGAAGACTGTTCCTATCTGTGTCCTTTATGAACAAATCAGTGCATAACCTTCCATTATATTTATACACTAGAGTATCAAGAAATTGAATCCGGTCAAAGGAATGCGTCATGGTGAACTTCAGCTCAGGAAAAATCATGTTCAGATAACTATGGAAAGATACCAGATCATTCATGTTCCCTTCCCAAACACAAAAAATATCATCAATGTAGCGCCACCAGGCTCTGACATGGCGCCAGTGGATGGAACTGTACACATGCTGGTCCTCGAGTACCGCCATGTAGATGTTTGCATAAGTGGGCGCCACATTGGACCCCATGGCGGTACCACGCAACTGCAGGAAGTAGTCATCCCCAAAAAGAAAAAAATTCTTTCTGAGGACAAACTCCAACAGTGCCAGGACCAGCTGTGCACCATCTGGGGCCATGTCAGAGCCCGCCAGCGCCACACCAACAGCCTCCAAACCTCGTTCATGTTTAATGGAGGTGTACAGTGACACAACATCAAATGAAATGAGAATTGTATCTTCCGTGATGTCAAGGCCCTCAATCTTACTCAGAAAATGGTTAGTATCCATAATATAGGATTTGGCCTCCATAGCAAAGTGACGCAACACCTTGTCTAGAAAGATAGATACCTTATTGCATAAAGAACCCGCCCAGACACTATCGGGCTTCCAGGGGGATCCATTAGATTTTTATGGATTTTAGGCAGGGTATATAGAATCGGAGTCACCGGAAATTCCACCAAAAGAAAATCAGAAAGTTTCTGGTCTATCAGACCATTAGATAATGCCTCATCGATCAACATTCTTAACTCACCCTGAAAACAAGGTGTGGGGTCTTTAGGCAACTTAGCATAAACTGCCGTATCCAATAACTGACCACAAATCTCGGCCCGGTATTTATGGGTATCCATCACCACCAGGGCCCCGCCTTTGTCGGCTGCCCTGATGGTGATGGCTTTGTTACCCGAGAGTCTATCCAACACCTGCCTCTCACTGTATGTTAAATTCCCTCTTCTAAATGGACCCACACCATCTCGTCTCAATCTAGCTATGTCCTTTTCAACCAATTGGATGTATGATTCCACAAAACTGTTTTTAACAGGAGGTTGAAAGTTACTTTTGTTATAAAGACCAAAATCCTGTAAAGCAAAGCCCCTAGAGGCATCATTAGTTGAAGCAATAGGTATACCAACATTCTCATTAAAATAAACTGCTAGTCTTAGCCTCCTAAAAAAGGCAAAAAGATCACATTCAATGTTGAACCAATCTGGATAGTTGGTAGGGCAAAATGAAAGTCCTTTGGACAATACTTTACAGTCCTCATCAGTAAGTGTACAAGATGAAATATTTACCACCAAGCTCTTCTGTTCTATGTGGCTCTCTTCTTCCCTTCGTTCCGTGTTCTCATAGATGGATTGCGAGAGGTACTCGGCATCTGAGTGTCTACTTCTCTGCCGTCGGTGTTTCTTACCACCTCTCCTTGGCCTCCTTTTGCCACATTGTCTATCTTTCCTTTCCCTAAAAAATGAGAAGAAGAGGGTACACAAAAATTGGAGTCATCAGTAGAGTCAGACTCTGCCGTGGTGAAACCAAATCTCTTCTGTTCCTTTGTCTGTTGTCTCCTTCTTCTGCGAGGTTGTGCAAAGGAATCCTGTTTCTTGTAGGTGGTTCTACGTGCTCCACCCTGCCAAGAAAAAACGTGTCCAGTCCATTTCGTTTTTTTCGTTTTTTCAATGTCACCACGAAATTTCAACAATTTCTCATCCAAATGTGTCTTGAACGTGTCCCATTCTTGTGCTGTCAACTGCGTAGTCAGCTGTTTCTCCAGATCATCGATTTTGTTCTTCACTAGTGCCATTTCTGTGTGGAGAAACTCGATATTCAGGAGCATTAGATCAAATGAATACTTATTAGTGATCGATTCAAACTTGTTACAGAAAAGCATATTATCAGCCATTAATGTGGGCCGCAGATGCGGCCTTAGTCCACGTGGAATTCTATGGACTCGTGGTACTCACATAGAGTCATGGCATGCAATTCGTGTGAGATATACTTTCTCCTCTCATTTTCGTATCTCTTATTCAACATCTCTATAGTAGGTTTGTTTAGAAAAGACATATCCATCTGTGCTCTAGCTAGGATTCTCTTAGCATCATCGTCCGTGTAAGAGAAAATAGCGGCATTGTCCAGTTCACCCACCTCTGGTTCAAGTATCATAGTCTCCATAACCGGTGCACGTCTGCCAGGATCCAAAGTCCACAAATATGCAAGCAGCTGACAGCACTCGGGAGTTATCAAGGATGCACGTTCAGACGTTCGGGGATCCAAACGAACAAAGTCCAACAGAAAAATAGGAACAGCATCCAGTCCAGGTAGAAGTATGAAAAAACTTTATTCAGCCACCATAAAACACGACGTTTCGGCCATTATTAGGCCTTTATCAAGTATACAAAATAGGGCAAAATGGTGTCCTTAAATGGTGTGGAGAAGCCAATCACCATCCAGGAACCGCCCACAGTGCAAATAGACATATATAACATTTTATACAGCAATATACAATTTAAAACAGTGATCAAAGCTGAAATAGTGACATCACAAAGAAAATACTGCAAAGTACAAAAAAGGTTTGTACATGGCGGTACTCGAGGACCAGCATGTGTACAGTTCCATCCACTGGCGCCATGTCAGAGCCTGGTGGCGCTACATTGATGATATTTTTTGTGTTTGGGAAGGGAACATGAATGATCTGGTATCTTTCCATAGTTATCTGAACATGATTTTTCCTGAGCTGAAGTTCACCATGACGCATTCCTTTGACCGGATTCAATTTCTTGATACTCTAGTGTATAAATATAATGGAAGGTTATGCACTGATTTGTTCATAAAGGACACAGATAGGAACAGTCTTCTTGTTTTCGATAGTAATCATCCAAGAAAAATGATAGAGTCTCTGCCTTGGAGCCAGATGCTGAGAGTACGTAGGATAGTTAAGGATGAGACTGTTTTGGATAGAAGGCTTGAACAGATGTGTGAGAGATTTATTAGAAGGGGTTATCCTGAAAGGGACCTTAGAAAATTCAAGGAGAAGGCCTTGAAGACAACATTGGAAGATGTGAGAACAAAACGTACTAGGGTTTCTCCTAAAAGAGTCCCTTTTGTCTCTACCTATTGCCCTATTAGTGGTAAAATAGGGAATATCTTGAACAAGCATTGGGGCCTATTGCATAGGGGTTTACCGGAAGTAACTGAATTTGCGCACAAGCCATTGCTTTCATATAGGCGAGGACGTAATTTGAAAGATAGGCTAGTCAAATCTGACATTGGATCTTCAAAAATATCTAGACAGTTGACATTGGGCCCTCCGAGGAATGGGAATTTTCCATGTTTGAATTGTGCTTGTTGTGGTAATATGATTAAGGGAGATAGTTTCGGGCACTCATATACTGGTCAACGCTTTCGGATCCAGGAACGGTATTCCTGTACATCCAGCTATGTAATCTATATGCTTGTGTGCCCGTGTGGACTCATGTACATAGGTGAGACGACGATGGAAGTCAAGGCCAGGATAAGCAAACACAAAAGTACTATCAGGACGAAAATGATGGAGCTGCCAGTATCTAAGCATTTTGTAGAATGTGGGCACCTGGTTAGTCAGCTGAGATTTAGGGTTATCGATGGGGTTCCACCCCTCAGGAGAGGTGGTGACAGGACTAAGTTGCTCAAACAGAAGGAACTCCGTTGGATTTCCGTTTTGGGGACATTACAACCAAAGGGGTTGAATATAGAATATAATTTACATATTTGTGCTAGGTAATTCTTGCATCTGAATTCTGTGTTTGTTTTTAGATATATATTTTATTTATGTTTGTTGTTTTTTTAGGAATATAATCTGGAATGATCGGAGCATATGGTGACCTAATAATCCCTGATGATGACATCACTTATGTTTTTTGTACATTTAGTTAATCTCCCCTTTTCTGTATAAACTAGTAAGCTGCACACTGTAGTTGGCTGTATTTTGCTGGGAGTTCTCAATGTCTCCTCGCCTTTAGAGTATTAAGCACTCCTCTGCTGCGGTTTGTGTGTGGTATACACTTTTAGCCAGCTCTGATTATAGTTCCGTTGGTTTTGTGACATTGATGGTCATGTGACCAGCTGAAGCCCTGGTACAACCCATGCGCATGCGCCTTTTTATTTTTTTTGCCCATATCAAGTCATGTGACCGGGTGTCGGATGATGCCTGTGATCACGTGATATTTTGGCCGTGACTTCTTTAAATGGAGGTCTATGATGTGGTCATCATGCGACGGGACCTTTGATGATGCTGGCGGTCACATGGTCGGATGTCTGCTGACGCTGGTGGTCACATGATCCACTCAGCGTTCTGCTGTGACGACCTCTGAACATGTGCCTTTGTTTACCACAGAAGGGGGTGTGCTAAGTGTGTCTTCTGAACTGTGTTCCTGTGGGCGATTGGAAGAGAGCTCTGAGTAAGTGCTGATGAACAGATACTGATTGGACATGGAGGACGATGCAGTTAGTGAGCACATGATTGGTACAGCATTATGATGGGTGTGTATAAGAACAGATCATCTATTGGCAGACAGATATTGTGATACTGTTTACATGTAGTAATCTCTTGAATATTTCATGCTTTTTTTGTACTTTGCAGTATTTTCTTTGTGATGTCACTATTTCAGCTTTGATCACTGTTTTAAATTGTATATTGCTGTATAAAATGTTATATATGTCTATTTGCACTGTGGGTGGTTCCTGGATGGTGATTGGCTTCTCCACACCATTTAAGGACACCATTTTGCCCTATTTTGTATACTTGATAAAGGCCTAATAATGGCCGAAACGTCGTGTTTTATGGTGGCTGAATAAAGTTTTTTCATACTTCTACCTGGACTGGATGCTGTTCCTATTTTTCTGTTGGACTTTGTTCGTTTGGATCCCCGAACGTCTGAACGTGCATCCTTGATAACTCCCGAGTGCTGTCAGCTGCTTGCATATTTGAGGCGTCTAGGACAAACGTAGGAACGCTCCACGGCTGCCTTTAGTTGTGGTGGTTAGTCAGGGTACTGCAATCCAATAGATTCCAACCTCTCTGGTGTTTTGCCGTTTTTGCCTGCTCTCCTCAGCTACCAAATCATAACACTGCAATCTAAATATCACCTCCTTGTGGTAAAGTGTTGTACAGCAATGTAAATACTGCCACCTTCTGGTAAAGTGATGCACTACAATCTAAATACTGCCTCCTTGTGGTAAAGTGATGTACTGCAATCTAAATACTGCCTCCTTGTGGTAAAGAGATGCACTGCAATATAAATACTGCCTCCTTGTGGAAAAGTGATGCATTGCAATGTAAATACTGCCTCCTTGTGGTAAAGTGATGCACTGCAATCTAAATACTGCCTCCTAGTGGTAAAGTTATGTACTGCAATGTAAGTACTGCCACCTTGTGGAAAAATGATGCACTGCAATGTAAATATTGCCTCCTGATGGTAAAGTGATGCACTGCAATGTATATACTGCCTCCTTGTGGTAAAGTGATGCACTGCAATGTAAATACTGCCTCGTTGTGATAAAGTGATGCACTGCGATCTAAATACTGCCTCCTTGTTGTAAATTGATGTACTGCAGTGTGACTATTGCCTTCTCATGGTAAAGTGATGCATTGCAATGTAAATACCACCTACCTGTGGTAAAGTGATGTACTGCAATCTAAATACCACCTCCTTGTGGTAAAGTGTTGTACAGCAATGTAAATACTGCCGCCTTCTGGTAAAGTGATGCACTGCAATGTAAATACTGCCTCCTTGTTGTAAATTGATGTACTGCAGTGTGAATATTGCCTTCTCATGGTAAAGTGATGCATTACAATGTAAATACTGCCTCCTTGTGGTAAAGTGATGCACTGCAATCTAAATACCACCTACCTGTGGTAAAGTGATATACTGCAATCTAAATATCACCTCCTTGTGGTAAAGTGTTGTACAGCAATGTAAATACTGCCGCCTTCTGGTAAAGTGATGCACTGCAATGTAAATACTGCTTCCTTGGGGTAAAGTTATTACACAGCTAAGTAAATACTGCCTCCTGGTGGTAAAGCTTGATAAAGAACAACTGTGTTCAAAACGCGTTCTGTTCCTGTCCACAGAATTTTTTTAATTGTTTTTTGATGGAATAAAGAGCTTACTCTGAAAATTTTAACAGAAGATGGAAATTTCTTCTTTTTACTGCATTGTAAATGCTGCCTCCTTGTGGTAAACATAGTAACATATAGTTATTAAGGCTGAAGGAAGACTTTAAGTCCATCTAGTTCAACCCATATCCTATCCTAACCTGCCCTAACATGTTGATCCAGAGGAAGGCAAAAAAACCCAAGTGGCAAACAGTAAGCTTCACATTGGGGAAAAAAATTCCTTCCCGACTCCACATACGGCAATCAGACTAGCTCCCTGGATCAACGCAGTATCTAGGAAACTATGAATATAGCCTGTAATATTATACTTTTCAAGAAAGGCATCCAGTCCCTTCTTAAATTTTAGTAAGGAATCACTCATTACAACATTAGACGGCAGAGAGTTCCATAGTCTCACTGCTCTTACAGAAAGAATCTGCATCTGTGATTATGGCTAAACCTTCTTTCCTCCAGACGTAGAGGATGCCCCCTTGTCCCCGTCACAGGTCTAAGAGTAAAAAGATCATTAGAAAGGTCTTTGTACTGTCCCCTCATATATTTATACATTGTAATAAGATCACCCTAAGCCTTCGTTTTTCCAAACTAAATAATCCCAAGTGTAATAACCTGTCCTGGTATTGCAGACCCCCCAGTTCTCTAATAACCTTGGTCGCTCTTCTCTGCACCCGCTCCAGTTCAGCTATGTCTTTCTTATACACGCGAGACCAGAACTGCACACAGTATTCTAAGTGTGGTTGCACCAGTGACTTGTATAGAGGTAAAATTATGTTCTCCTCATGAGCATCTATGCCTCTTTTAATGCATCCCATTATTTTGTTTGCTTTGCAGCAGCTGCCTGACACTGGCCACTAAATGTGAGTTTGTTGTCCACCCATCCACCCAGGTCTTTTTCAGTGACAGTTTTGCCCAGTGTTTTACAATTAAGCACATAATTATACATCTTGTTTGTTCTACCCAAGTGCATGACCTTACATTTATCCCCATTAAAGCTCATTTGCCATTTATCAGCCCAAGCTTCTAGTTTACATTAATCCTCCTGTAATATAAAATTGTCCTCCTCTATATTGATTACTCTGCAGCGTTTAGTGTCATGCACTACAATGTAAATACTGCCTCCTTGTGGTAAAGATATGCACTGCAATGTAAATACTGCCACCTTGTGATAAAGTGATGCTCTGCATCATAATTGTACTGATATGAGGATTCCTGTAGCCGGGACGTTTTTACTGTAACTTGAACACCATGGAAGTGAAACCCCAAAAACAATGGTACTTTTTTTACCAATTCACAGCATATACGCAAAGTGAATGGAGTAAATGCCTTAACTTGTTTTACCAATAAAAATGCAAAAAAGTGCAAATAAAAACAGTTATAAGGCTGTGCCAATGGAAAAAATAAAAAATATTAAAAAGGATAAAATACAGCAAAAATCAAAAGTGGCTGCCATCTTAAAAAGTAGTGGATGGGGTTAACTGGCTGATTGCTGGAGGTCTGACCGGCGGGATCCACACCGATCCTAAGATCGGGGCTCTACAGTCATGGCCAAAAGTTTTGAGAATGACACAAATATTATATTTTCACATGATCTGCTGCCCTCTGGTTTTTATGTGTGTTTGACAGATGTTTTTATCACAGACAGAAATATAATTGCAAACATGAGTAACAAAAGCTTATATTGACAGAATGAGTTAATGCAGCAAGTCAATATTTGCAGTGTTGACCCTTCTTCTTCAGGACCTCTGCAATTCTCCGGGCATGCCTCAACAATTTCTGGACCAAATCCTACTGATACAGCCCTTCTTGCACAAAAAAAGCTTTCTTTTGTCAAATTTTTTGGGTTTTTTTGTTTGCCCCCCGTCCTCTTGTGTTTGACCACAATTCCAAAGGGTTTAAGATTGGGGGATTTCCGGCCAGGGCCCCAAATCTCTATGTTTTGTTCCCTGAGCCCATTTAATTATCACCTTTGCTTTTGGCAAGTGCTCCTTTGCTGGAAAAAAGGCTTGGATCGAAAAGCTCTTGGAGGGGTTTGGGGAAGTTCTCTTTGGGGGACACTGGTTTTCATTCTTTATTCATGGCGTGTTTTTAGGCAAGACTGTGGGGGACCCATTCCCCTTTGGCTGAGAACAACCCCACACATGAATGGTTTCAGGGTTAACAGTTGGGATGAGACAAAAACTGGTGGTACCTCACCTTGTTTCCCGAATGAGGGGTTTTTGATGTCCCAAACAATCAAAAGGGGGTTTTATCAGAGAAAATAAATTTACCCCAGTCCTCACATCCACTGCCTGTACCTTTTGCAGAAAAACAGTCTTCCCTGATGTTTTTTTTTGGAGAGAAATGGGTTTCTTTGCTCCCTCCTTGAGACCAGGCCTTGCTCCAAGAGTCTCCGCCCACGTGCGTGCAGAGCAATCACACCTGCCTGCTGCCATTCCTGAGCAAGCTCGCACTGCTGGGAGCCCGATCCCGCAGTGAAACACTTTTAAAAAAGACGTTCCCGGGGTTGCTGGTTTTTTTCGGGGGCCGCCCCGGAGCCTTTTTGGCAACAATGGAACCTCTCTCCTTAAGTTCCTGATGATGCGATAGATTGTTTGACGAGGTGCAATCTTTCTAGCTGCATACTCTTTCCCCGTTTTGGCCATTTTTTTTTCATTTTCAATGAGACTGCACGTGTTTCTTTTGAATAACCATGGTTAAAAGAAGAGAAAAAAATGATGCCCAAACACCACCTCCTTTTTAAAATGTCCGTGGTGTCTTTTTAATTAAACATGACAGTTGATCTCCAGCCATTCCTCATCAACCCCAACCTGTGTTAAAAGGAGCAAACACTGAAAAAAAGGTTACTGGTCCTTTTAAAAACAGGGCTGATGATTTGAAAAGTGTTTTTTTGGGGGGTAAAATTCTTTTTCTAGCCAAATATTGACTTTGCAATAATTGCTGTTAA